>JAUMJL010001159.1:0-260830 GCA_033558185.1 Dromococcyx pavoninus | reverse complement strand
CGCGCGCCGGACACGGCGACCGCGACCAATAGGCGAGCGGAACCGCTCTGAGTGGCGGGCAGTGCTAGTCAATCGAAGAGAGAGAAGCTGGGGTGGGGCGGCGCTTGGATGTCTTAGCCGGGACCCTGCGAGACGGGGCGGAGCCGGGGCCGGGATGAGGGACGGGACCGGGACGGGACCTCGGGCGGGCGGGGCCGGTTCGACGGTGAGGCGGGGCTTGAATCGGGGAGGGGACTCGGAAGGGTGGGCCCAGGAGGGGGTGGGGCCGGGGCGGGCCCCGGGGGGTGGGCTCGGGGGCGGGCCCGAGGCGGGTCCCCAGGTAGGCGGGAACACAGGTGGGCGGGGGTGGAATGGGGCGGGTGGGCGTAATGGGCGAGACCTGTGGTGGGCGTTGTACGTGATGGGCGTGGCCTGTGGTGGGCCTGTTATGTAGTGGGCGGAGTCTGAGGTGGGCGGGGAAGGATTTAAGTGGGGGGTGTCTCTGGAGGGCGGGGTCTGAGGCGGTGCGGTGCGGTGCGGTGCGGTGCGGTGCGGTGCGGTGCGGTGCGGTGCGGTGCGGTGCGGTGCGGTGCGGTGCGGTCCCGTCCCGTCCCGTCCCGTCCCGTCCCGTCCCGTCCCGTCCCGTCAAGCGTGGACCGGCCCTCACGGTCCCCGCGCCGTCCTCAAGCCTGGGGTCCCCAGCCGCGTCCCCGCACCCAAGCGTTCCTACTGCAGTTGCGTAGAACCCTCCCGGGAAGCTGGCACCTCCGTCCCCGCTCCCTGTGAGAGGGAGAGAACCTCGCTGTGCTCGGGGCCAGGAGGGGATTGTACCCTTCTGCTCTGCTCGGGGGAGAGCCCACCTGAAGGCCCGCGTCCAGCTCTGGAGCCCTCAGCTTGGGGAGGACACGGAGCTGTTGGAGCAGGTCCAGCGGAGGCCAGAAAAATGATGCGAGAGCTGGAACAGCTCTGCTGAGGGGAAGGGCTGAGAGAGTTGGGTTGTTCAGCCTGGAGAAGGGAAGACTCCGTAGCAATAGGGCAAGGGGTAATGGTTTTAAACTAAAAGAGAAGAGGTTTAGACTGGATATTAGGAAGAAACTCTTTTACGCAAAGGCACAGTTTGCCCAGAGAAGTGGTGGCTCCCCCATCCCTGGAAACATTCAAGGCCAGGTTGGATGGGGCTCTGAGCTTGAGTGGAAGATGTCCATGGTCGCTGCAGGGTTGTTGGACCAGATAACCTTCATGGACCATTCCAACCCAACCCATTCCATAATTCTATGGTTAAACAGATCTCTCACTTTCCTGGGCTATGTTCATCACAGCTCATCTGCCCTACTTTTCCCAGAGGAGCCTTTAGCCAGTGAAATGGTTGGTGCATCTCCAGTGTCACAGGGGAGCAGGAGGAAAAAGATGGATTTGGACTTAGATATGCATGAGTGGTGTTGCGGAAGGGGTCAGACCCCAGACCCTCTGGGATGCACAGCACTGAGCTGCCTTTGGCTTTCCCCAGACAACTGGACACCCTGTGGTGTGGAAACATGGTTTCCATTTCCCAAATACAAGTGCTAGTTATGTGGGAAGAGGCAGCACCCAGGCTGTTGGCTCCCTATACAGCAGGGTGTCCAGCTCCAGCACAGTTAAAACCATTCTCTTTATGACCAAGGGTTTGCAAATGGGGTGAGAAACAGAGCACCCTGCAAGCACACTGTAATCCCACTGCTGTGCTGAGGAACCCTGGCAATGAATAAATGCAGTGCAGTGCATTGACCAGCCTCTGTTTGATGTATAAACCCCACCTTAGTCCAGTTGCTTTAGCATCCAGGCTAGAACACGGCACTCTGATGCACCCAGGGACTAAACAAGATTTGAATTAAGCAAATGGAACATTAAAAATGCATTTCTGAATACAAGAGGGAGCAGATATATAGCGCAGAGCCGAGTATAATGGGCTGTTTGTGCAGTCATGCTTGGGGCTATTATTAACCCCAGGTTTTCCCCAGGGAAGGAGGACAGAGGCAGGAGCTGGGGCCACATTTGGGTCCATCAGGTATTTATACAGCTGCTCTAGGGCACTGCTGTGTTTGTGCTTGTCTCTTTCTTCTGCAATAAGCAATTTTTGTCCCCCTTCCCTGACCAGCTAAAGCAGCACTTACGGTTTTCTCCAACTCTGGAATCAGAGCCCATGCCTGGGATGATGAGCAAGGCTGGAGTTTAACTCCATCATCTTCAAAGCTTCTGCTCCATTCCCAGTTCAGTTCATGCTGACCTATGTAACCATTCCTGAGAAGCTGCAATAAAGGCTTTTGGAGGTGACTTTGCCTATGTGCTACAAGCAAGGAAAAGGCTGCCGCTTATGGGGCTTGTCCTGGTCAGCGCTGACTTTAATCCATCCAGATAATTTAGACCTCAGCCTCTGCTCTTGTTCAAGAAACTGGCACAGGGTTTTCCAGCCAGCCACAAGAACTATCTTGCTGGTCTGATGGCAGGGAATAACAAAAGCCATCATCATCACTTGTAACTTACTGCCCTAGGGCCTGTTTTCCAGAGGGAAAAGAAATTTAGATGTCCATAAACTTCAAAGAGGCTAAAAACTACCGCTGGGGGCTATGGCAGGGTTTATCTCAGGGGTCTGTAAGGCTAGAGCTGAAAACTGAGGCCAGAAGGAAGAACAGTGCTCAGGTCAAACTCCCAACAAGTGAAGTTCCAGTACCTGGAGGGGTAAAGCTGAGGAGGGACTTTTTACAAGGGCTTGTAGTGATAGGAGGAGGGAGAATGGCTTTAAACTGGAAGGGGGAAGATGCAGATTGGACATTAGGAAGGAATTCTTCGTGGTGAGAGTGGGGAGGTCCTGGCACAGGTTGCCCAGAGAAGTGGTGGCTGCCCCATCCCTGGAGGTGTTCAAGGCCAGGTTGGATGGGGCTTTGAGCCCCCTGATCCAGTGGGAGGTGTCCCTGCCCGTGGCAGGGGGTTGGAACTGGATGATGTTTAAGGTCCCTTCCAACCCAAACCATTCTATGATTCTATGAAGTTTTGTAATCCAGAGTCCTCACATGGCTCCCAGAAACCTTCTACTGGCAAAGCATTGGGCAAATAATCCAGGCAGGGCAGTTACAGGCATGTTTTTATTAAAAGACATCTTCAGAAAAGATATTTTAGTAAAAAAAAAAATGTTTAAAATACACAAACTACAGTTGCTTTTTTTTTCCCCCAGCATCAACATTTATAAATTACACCACATTGTTATTAACACTGCATTTAAATATGGAAACAAATTAAAAAACAGGAAATCCATTGACAAGATCCAACATACTACAAATGACTATTTACAGTATGTAGCAGCTAGGAGCTCTAGCACAATAGTCAATATGACTTCAATAGGGCAGGATGCTTGGGAAGCCCCAAGACGGCAGCTTGGCCCGTAACAGTTTCTGAGGACCTGTTTTGCCCACCTCTTCCCAGACACCCATTGCAAAGGCAGAGGCGATGCTGTACGTCAGGGTGTATCCCCGACAAGGCAGTGAAGCTCCTGCAGAGACCCTGTTGCCCACACATCTGTTAGAGCACAATGTGGGACACACATGCTACTCACTCTGCAAAGTGTGGGGATTCTTTTGGGAGAAGGCAGCCCTCCAGGAGTTTTAGAGCTGGCAGCGGGGCTGGTCCTGCCCAGGAGCAGTCACATCTCTGTACCTGTGCTGTCCTAGTGCTCGTCCTAACCACCCCCAGCAACACCCTTAGACTCCATACAGAGCTTAAGACTCAGCCCTACAGGATCTGGACCTTGTGCAACCAGCTGCAAGATCCCATCCATCATCTCCTGGAGCTGGAAGTGGTTTCCCCAGGTCTCGGCAAACTCCAGCACAGCCAGAAATACAGGACTGAGAAACTGTGGGGGCCAGGGATGCAAAGTGAGCCTGAGGTCCCCTTCTGCATAGGGTGTCCTGCAGCCTTCCCACCAAACCCCATATTCTCAGCCAGCTGAAGTCACTGGAGCAGGGGCAGTGCAGATGGAGCTGGCCCAGGCCTCATGGCCCCAGGGCACCATCAGGGAGCTCTGAAGGCTCTCACAGGAGGGTGCAGAGGACATCATTTGGGAATAACAATGAGACAGGACACAGCGAGGTCCCGTACCAAATGCTTGGGTCCAGGGTAGAGGAACACTTCATGTGCTCCCCATCCCCCCAGCCCCAGCTCATCAAAACCAGCACAGAATTGTTCAGACAGGACAGAAAGCACCAGACAACTTGAACTTGCTGCAGCGGCACGTGGCAGATTGGAAGATCCAGGTACATGCTCTGGAGGTGGATCTCCCTGCTGGTGGCTCCTCTTTTGCTTCAGAAGCTCCCACACAAGGTTTTCAGCAACATGGAACTGTCTTAGTTCCAGTGAGGAGCTGTGCCATGCCATGCCACTAAAGGGCTGCTAACCAAGAGAAATGATCCACGGGGGCTTCCTGGGGAGGGTGGGGGTTGGGTTCTGTAAACACCAAGTGATGGAGCTCAGGTCTGTGCTCCACAGAGAAGGTCAAGTCTCAAGTGACAGCTTTAGGGCTCTGGTTCGAGTGCTGCGGGTTGGATTTTCATGGTGGTTGACTTCAGCGGGTAGTACCTGCCTTTCCATGTTTTCCAGAAGATGCCCTGCTTGCGCTCGTGCCTCTGGCGGGGAATGGAGCGGAAATACTTCCCATTGAGGTTGGCATGGCCACAGGTGCTGAACCACCAGCCACCTACAAGGCAACACAGAGGCAAGTTTAGCCCAGAGCTCTTCCAGACAGAAACCAAACTCAGGTTCCAGGCAGCACTTTCCCTGGGTTTCAGGACCTTACATGACCACCTCGTACACACTTGAGGAGTCCCATGCACTGGGAAGCCCTTTGCACAGATTCTGCATGACTTCAGGATGCAACTGCAAATCCCTACTTCTCTTTCTTACATGAAAAAACCCTCAAGCCCCCTCAGCAGCCCCATCTCAGGCCTGGGGACTGGCCTCTACTTCATTGGAAAGGTTCCCAAGCAAGGTGGCAGCCAGAAAAGTGGTCGGGAAGATAGAGCTTGGGCCAAAGCCCAAATCATGAGCCACTCCTGCTTTCAGCTTCCTTCCCCGTTCTCTGCACAGCTCATCCCAAGGATGCAGCTTTCCCAGGGAAGCAGGGGACAAACCGAGCTCCAGTCCTGCAGGGTCACTGCCCCACTCATGGCCATCACCAGAGAAAGGTGTGAAGGGAGGGGAAGGAAGAGCTTACACTGACCTGAGAGGTGTTTGGCACAGTTCGTGTCAGCTTTGAGGTCATGGTCACGATCCCGAGTGGAGAAGGGCAGCTGCCTAAAGTCTCCAATGGCATTTTCCAGCTCTCCAGACAGAGGTCCCAGCAGGTTGAGTGTGTAGGCTGTGCTCTCACCACCAAGGCTGAAGATAAACTGAACCGCCTGGGAATTTCCCTCCCAGTCTTCCAGCTCAATCAGGAGATTGTATCTTCCCTCTTGGACAAGGTAATGTATCTTCTCCAGACCCAGCCAGAAGTCACCTGAAACAAGATATGTTTCATTGTCTGCAGGGACACAAACACGTGCAAAGTAGACATGCGAGCAGGCTCCAGGGACAAACAGGGACAACCCAGGACACAGCAGCATTTGAGTCACTGTCTGGTATGTGCAGGACAAGTCAGGAAGACCAAGGACTCTTGCTCCGCAAGCAATGTCCTTCTCCTCAGCCCAATGCTGTGCTCTGGCACACAGAGATCTCCAGGGGCCAAGCAATAGGGAAAAACTTGTGCTAAAATATCACCTATCTCATGGTAAGAAGATAGACACCATCATCCACCTACCATGAAGGTCTCCAAAGCCATTCTTGTAGGCATCCCAAAGCTGGTCAAAGTCCACAGAGCCATCTGTGCGCCTCTGGATCACTGTCCAGCCACCTTCTGTGGGAAGGGGGAAACACGGTCGTTTGGGGGTTACCACTTACAACACCACCATGCAAAGTCCTGCAGGACATCTCCACCGCTTTACCTGCAGTCATGTCGCAGTAGACTCGGAAGGGCTGAGACCCTGCAGGCTGCACCTGGAAAATGCCGCTGCTTTGCTGCCCGGCCAGGAAGAGCTGGTGGCAATCCTCTGGGAGCTCTGCAGGGGAAGGAAACATAAGTTGAGAAGATGGCCCCGAGTCCCACTTCCTCAGCAGGTTGCTCCCACCACAGCCCCGGCACTTGCAGCCCTGGCCACGAGCCCGGCCAGCTGGGTGCAGCGGTGGCTGCGGCCCTGGCCACGTGCTGGAGATGATGGCCCCTGACTCCAGTATCTTTAAACACCATGACCCTGTATCTTCCCATTACTCAAATGCAGCTCCACAGGCTTCCATCCAAGGCCAGGCGCTGGGCCAGGCTGGGATGACCTAGGCTGGAGAGCACGGCTCCCTGGTGAGGAGAGGCAGGAGAAGCCTGTTTGGGGTGGGATAACGCCAGAACCGAGCATCCCCACCCCACCCGAGGCTGAAGCAGCCTCAAAGGGCCTCAGGGGCAGGAAGAAAGCCCAAGTCCTGACATCAGGAAGGTGCCTGAACATCCAGCACGCGACCTCTCGCTGCCGGCAGCTGCGATGGCCCCAGCCAGATGTCCCGCTGGGCAGCCGGCCACCAGCAGGCACGGGGCCAGGCTGAGGTGACCCTTTTGCCCCAGACACACCGACCGGGGCAGGGAAGGGGTGGGTGGACCACAGGGAGCCCCAGCTCATTGCACGAGTGGATTACCGGGGTGAAGCCACCCCCAGCTGCTCCCGTGGCCCCGCGCCAGCCGCGCTTCCACCTCTCCTTCCGCCCCTACGGGACTTTGCCCGGAGCTGCCAGCAAAGCACCGTTTCAACAGGGCTGATAAAAGTCCATCCAGGAACCACCGCACTCGGGGAGAGGGGTTGGGGGGAAAATCATTCCAAAAGCCAAGTCAAGAGGCCGCAGGAGGGTGTGCAGGGATGGCAGCCCCCGGGGTCTCAGCGCAGTCAAGGGGCTCTTTGTCAACCAGGACAGGTGCCCCCCTCTCCCCCAGACAAAGGGGGTCTGTTCGCCCCGCACCGGGGTGGGATGGCCTGTGGTGGCTCACAGCTGCTGTCAGCACAGAGCCGAGACAGAAGGGTGGAGAAACCCAAAGACCAACCCTGGGCTGTGCCGGGGTGCTGGCTGCCCCCCAGCTTCCTTTGGGGTCCCCCTTGCGGGAGCTGACCCCGGGGTCAGGGCTGGAACCATGATCTGGGGCAGCAGTGGGGAAAGGGGCTGCCCCATAGCCATAGGGCTTTGTGTGGGGCAGAAGGAGGGAAGATGGGTCCTCTGAGCTGCCAAAGGAAGAGCCCCCACAGGGCATCACCCCCAGCCCCTGTAAAGCCCTGATGCTGTGTTGGGGCAAAGCCTCAAGTGGAGGAAAGATCAGTGCAGGGGGACCAAGGAGATGGAAATGTGACACCTGCCACCACCTTTCAACCACTTATCTCCCCTTAGATTCCCTGTAAGCATCCCCCTCCTTGGTGTGGGCAGCCCCTCTCCCCCCAGTCAGCACACACAGCCTCTGGCAACCCTCACACCTCCTCACATCCCCCAGCATCCCTCACACCCCCAGAGCTGGTGCCACCAAGCCCACCCCTGCACCCATGGGACAAGCCTGTGCACATATGGATTGTGTTAGCATTCTGTGCAAAGGATCAAAACCACCCAACACTGCAGGAAAGCCAAGTGCATTCCCCAATATTCCCAATTCCCTGCAGCCAGGAAAGCCAAACGAGGCTCAGGGGAAGGAAAATCAGGACTGACCCCACACGCAGCTGTGGCCACCCCAGCTCAAAAGCCCAGCAGCAGAGAGGAGCCAGGGGCTGCTGGGCTCACTCAGCCTCACGCACCTCCTCGCCTCCTCTTCCCCACATCTCCCAGCATCGACAGGACAGAGCCCAGGATGATGCTCAGTGGCAGAAGTCAACCCCATCCCTGCTTGTTTTTTTTTTTTCCTGGACCATGGCCACACTCCCTGCGCTCAGATCTCTCCTGTTTTCCTGGTGCAATGGGGACTTTGAAGCAGCTGAATGAGATGCAGCTGCTTGAACAGCCCCAGCTCAATCTTTTTGTTTGAGGAACACGCTTGTTAGTTCCAGTTCATATTGCACATCCGTATGGCACCAGCAGAACAACAAGACCTCCTGGCTGCTCTGGATGTTTTGCTTTCCCTCCCCCTTTATTTAGCCAAACAAGATGGAAGAATCAACACTGCTGGAGCTGGAGCTGCCCCAGCAGCACCCTATTTACCCAACAGTATCTCCAGGCGTGACGGGAGGTCACCAACCTGGGATAAACACCCTTCTTCGCAGATGGCAAGGGCGTACTTGGAGCTGTTTGTATTGCCTCCCTCTCACTCTCTGCAACCCAACCCAATTATTTTGGAGTCCCAGCGCCACGGGGAGAGGGAGCCGGGCTCTGCCTTTCCCCTACTCGGCCGGCTGCCAGAGCGCGCAGGCTCTGCCTAAAGACGTGATCCTCTTTCTGCAAGCGATTAAACCTTTCACTCTCCAGGCTGCTTCAAGCCTTCAACTTTCACATGCTTGGCCCCGTGCCATCTACGGCCTGAAAAAACTTGTGCTCACTGGATGCAAATAAAAGGGGCTTTCTGCAAGGGCTGCTGGTGGAGTTCGTGGCTGTTCCCTGCGGCCCTGCCGGCACTGTGGCTCAGCCTCACAATGGAAGGGAAGCTGCCGGCACAAGCCTGCCCGGTGCTCGCCTGCTCTGACAGCAGCCGCCTCCCCAGGCAGCGGGCACAAGGCTGGCCTGCCAGATATTGTTGTGCTTTAAGGTTTGCCAGAAAACTCTCTCGACTTGCAAATGAGAGGAAGCCAATTTGTTTTCTGTCAGTGATACCAATAACAGGGATTAGGGAAGAGAATGGGGAGTTCGTAACCCGGCTGAGTGGGAAGGACCTGGGATGCCCTGAGCACTGGGGATGCTCAGGGGCTCCACATCCGGCACAGTGCAGCATGAGAAGGTGCTGAGCTCTCACACCAGCAGCCTTGCAGCATCTCCAGGGCCTGTGAGTCCTCGCTGCCTCCCTCCACACTGTGTCCAGCATCTGTCAACCAGCACAGAGCCGACAACACCAAAGATCTACCACCAAATCCATCCCCCTGCACCCCACTTTTATCATAACCCGAGAGCAGGGCAGCGGAGGATTACTTGGCTGGACTGGGTGACCTTTAAAGGTCCTTTCCAACATGAACAATTCTGTGACTCTACAGTACACTATTGAGTGTGAGTCAAAGCAGGGCTGGGAAAAAAAATAGGAGGGAAAGAGGTTTTGAGACAGTCTTTTTGGCTCATTTGTGCTGCTATCACTGAGGGGGACCTCATGAAGTCCCGCTGAGCTGAGCGGCAGGAGGAGTCTGGAGCCCTACTTCCCACTTCTCTCCTTGTCCACATCAATTCTGCAGCTCTTTGTTCTGCCCACTCTGCTTGCTTTCAGGCAAACCGGTGACAGCTCCAGGCTCCACATACAAATCACCGTGTGCTTTCCCTGTGTTAAGCCCTAAGCAGACCTTCCCCGTGCACCCTTGCCCTGCCTGGGTTCTGTTTGGCTCGTGCTGGACATCCCCAGACAGCTGCACAGACGGAGCCAGTGCCGTGATTTAGCTGACACAACACGAGAGCGGCTGCTCCCGGGCAGCGAACCCTGCAGAAACACCAGTTCCTGTCTGGGAGGGAGGGAGGCTGCAGGATGCTGCACAGCTGGGGACACCCGCTCTGCTGCCCTTCGCTCTGCAGGAGCTCCTCCAGCTCCCTTGCCAGCACAGAGGATGCTCCTGGCTCTGCCTGGATGCTCAGGATCCAGCAGCCACTCGCCTGCTCTGGTGCACGTTTCTCAGGGCTGTGAGTGTCCAGTGTCTTCACTACCCAGGTGTTTGCTGCAGCTCAGAATCTTCTGCTGACAGTGTGAGCTGAGGCACTTATCTTTCATGTATGAGCCCTAAATACAAGTGAAGGGAGATGGATGCACAAGGATCTAGCTCTCCTCTCATGGTCCAGGGCTCCCCCACCCTCCTCTCTGCCAGCAGACAGACCAAGAAGCAGACCCTGCCTGCTGAAGCGAGAGCAGATGAACAAGAGTTAACTCCAAGGAGGAGAGATCCTCCTTTCCTGCCTGCATTCATCCCCCCTCCACCTGCCAATCCTCTTTTATAAATACCTGCTAGCCGTGTTTGTTCGCTCTCCATTGCATTCTTAATATCAGGCAGAAAAATTCCTCTTAAATCCTTACATTCCTGCTGGCCTAATACTGATCCAGGAGGCTGGGATCCTGCCTGTGCTCCAGATCCCCCCAGCCTGGCCAACCTCCCAAGCTCTGGTGTTGCAAACAAATCTCACATCCTGACTCAGGAGAACTGAACCTTTTGTTTGCAAACCACTGCAGGTTTGCTCTGGCACAGCAGAGAGGGGCAGCATGGGCAGATACTCACTCTGTGTCAGCACGGGCTCCCCGCTCGCATTCTGGCTCTGGTTTGTGGGGCTGAGGCTCTTTTGCAGGTTTATCTTCCACTTTGGAGACTGCGTTTTGTTGTCCTTTAGGTGTAAGGGGATCAGTAGATTGACCTAAAAAAAACCCCACAAGTCAGAAGGGTTTTATCTCAGCTCATTTTCAGTGCTGGTACTCAGGGAAGCTGATTGGCCAAGGCGCCAGCTGTGTCCCCCCCCCACACACACGAAAAGAACTGGGGCTGAACTGGCCCAGAACACTCGAGGAATAGGAGATACCTGAGGCCAGCCACGCCAGAAGTGATTGTGGTTTTTCACACCCACGTTAATGAGTTTATTCTGCAGATAAACTCAAAGAAAGATCACAGAGAGGCTCTGTTCCCACACACCAATTCCTCCTACTGCTCTGTGCAAACACTGGGGAAGCTCTCAGTGCAAGCCTTTTGCTACCCTTGCACCAACACTGTGGCACAAGGACCAGGGCCGCAGACTTTGCAGGGTCCCCAAAGGCAGGGAGCAGTGACATGGCCAGTTCTGCTGTCACCAGCTTACTGGGCTGCCGGGACAGCTCATGCCAAGGTCCCTGCAGTGTGCAGGTCCCCTGGCTGCAGAGCAGGATGGGAACTCACCTTGCTCTGCAGGCTTTTAATCTGCAGATTCTGCTTGTCCAACTTGTACTGCTGCTGCTTGATCTTCTGCAAGAGCTCCTCGATTCGCAAGTTCTGCGCATCCATCAGGGACTGGGGGGAAGAAGAGTCAGGTGAACCCCACAGCTCTGGGGAGACCTAGCTGTGCTGCATGGAGCCAGCTGGGCCAGTCCTTCCCGGCGAGGCTGGTCCCCATGGGTGCTCCTGGTGCCCCCAGGACCATCAGGTTCCCCCACTGCTCTCCTGAGGCCCATTCTTACCTGCTGCTCCCACTGCCTGAAAAGGTCGGGTCCTCCCACCTCTCCAGGCTGCCCCCTGTGTCCCAGGAGGGGTTTCTCCCCACAGTTGCCCCCCTCCAACCATTTGGTATCCCTCGGTATCCCAGGAGCGTCTGGTCCCCCCTCACCCCTTGAGTCGCTCCCAGTGCCTGGGTGCCCCCAGCCCCCTCAGGTGGGCTCGGGTCCCACCCTGCTCCCGGGGTGCGCTCCCGGTGCTCAGGTCTCCACCTGTTCCCCCAGGTCTCTCCCGGTATTTGGTTACCCCCTCACCCCTTGGGTCTCTGCCGATACCCGAGCGGGCTCGGTGACCCCCGCTCACCCGGGGCTGCTCCCCTCACATGCTGTCGGTACCCGGGTCTCCCTCTGCTCCCCTGTGTCTTTCCTGGTGCCCAGGTCCCCCCTGCATTCCCAGTCGCTCCCGGTGCCCGGGGGGGGTCGGGTCTCCCCCTCACCCCTTGGGTGCCTCCCGGGGCCGCTGAGTGCGGGAACCCCCGGTGCCCGGGTAGGTCTGGTTCTCCCCTCACCCCCTGGGGCGCTGCCGGCGTCCGGGTTCCAACCCTGCTCTCCCGGTGCCCGGGTCTCCTCTTGTTCTCCCCGGCGCTCCCGGTGTCTGGGTTCCCCTCCTGGAGCCCGATGCTCATGTTTCCCCTTTCTCCCTGCTTCCCCGGTGTCCAGAGGCCGGTTCCCCCCCGCTCCCCCGATGCCCGGGTCCCCCCGTTCCCTGGTGCCGGTGCCCGGGTCTGCCCCTGCTTCCACGGTTCCTCTGGTGCCGGTGCGCCCCCCCGGTGCCGGTGCCCGGTGCCGCTGCCCGGTGCCGCTCACCTGCAGCGTCCCCAGGTCCCGGGCGCTCTGGTTGCCGGGCGGCCGCCCCTGCAGCGCCTGCCGCACTCTGCCCTCCAGCTGCTCGAGGCGGCCCTGGATCTGCGCTTTGTCGGCCGCCACCTCCTCCAGGCGCTGCCGCAGCGCCTCGGACAGGTTGAGCAGCTGCCGCCCGCGGCCCTCCAGGTCCCGCACGCTGTGGCGGAGTCGCTCCCCGCGCTCCCTCGCGTCCCGCGCCTGGCGGAGCAGCCGCCCCAGGGAGCTGTTGTGCGCGCTTAGGCGCCCGCCCAGCTCCCGCAGCTGCCCCTTGGTGCGCTCCGCGTGCTCCCGCAGCCCGTGGCCCAGCTGCAGCAGCCCGTGCGCCAGCACGTTCACCTCGT
Source organism: Dromococcyx pavoninus (assembly GCA_033558185.1). Classification (NCBI taxonomy): domain Eukaryota; kingdom Metazoa; phylum Chordata; class Aves; order Cuculiformes; family Neomorphidae; genus Dromococcyx; species Dromococcyx pavoninus. Next base: position 248,242 of record JAUMJL010001159.1, on the reverse strand, counting down.
CCCAGGAGGCGAACTGCGACCGCCGCTCCTTCGCTGCCGCCGCCCGCCGCTCGGAGCCCGGGGCCGGTGCGGCCGCTGCCGCGGCACAGAGCAGCAGCGCTGCCCCGCACAGCTGCATCGCTACCCGCACAGACACACCGCGCAGCAGCGCTACCGCCCCGCCACTGCCGCGCCCCCGGTTTTATCGCCGTGCGGGGACGGCCCCGGCCCCTCCCCGCCCGCCCTCCCGGCCCCGCCGCTTTGTTCGCCCGCCCCGCGCCCGGCCTCCGGCAGCCCCGCACCCGCCGCTGAGCTCCGCCCGAGGCTGTCCTCGCACCCGGTCTCCATTCCCATCCCCATTGCTCTCCCCATCCCTACCCCCATCCCCGTCCCTACCCCCGTCGCTGTCCCCATCCCCAACTCCATCCCTGTCCCCATCCCTCTCTCTGTCTCCATCGCTCTCCCTGTCCCCATCCCTCTCCCTGTCTCATCCCTATCCTCATGCCTGTCCTCATCCTTGTCCCCATTCCTGTTCCCATCCCCGTAGGCATCTCCATCTCCATCCCCGGCCCAACCCTGTTCCTGCCTCCATTTTTGTCCCTGTCCCCATTGCCATCCTTGTTTCTCATCCCTATCCCCATCCCTGTTCCATCCTTATCTTCCATCCCCATGCCCATCTTCACCCCCATCCTCATTCCTGTCCCCAACCTCACCTCCAATCCCCATCCTTTTCTTCATCCCCATCCCTGTTGCAACCCTATTCGCATCCCTTTCTCCATCTCCATCCCTGTCCCCATCCCCATGTCCATTTCCATGTCCATGTCCATCCCCATCTCCATCCCTTTCTCCATCCCCAACCCTGTCCCAGCCACAGCCCCATATCCATCCCTGTCTCCCTCCCCATCCCAGCCCTGCTGACCACCCTGCCCTCATCCTGCTCTGGGGCCCCTCATCCCCGCCAAGCCCTGCCACTAGATCCCCCCGTGGAGCCCCCAGCCATGGGTGCTGCCCCACTATATACCCGCACCCGTGCCCTCTCCCCAGTCCATGACCCACTGGGAGCTGCTTGCCTTGGGGGTGAGTGTGTGGTGCAGGTGTTGAGGTCCTGGGTCATGCTCTGCTGGGTGCTGAGGGCCTGGGAGTGGGTGCCAGGCTCTGCTGAGTGGCCCTGGCATGGGGTGCACAATGTAGGAATGGGTCTCCCAGATGATGCCCTGCAAGGTCAGCCAGCCCTGGGGAGGATTCGCACTCGGGAGCAGCTTCTCTGCACACCTGGGGGGAGTAGGGCATTCTCTTCTCTAAATGCTGCCGGCCCCAAGAGTGCCAAAGATTAATTCCTCCCCCACCTAAGGCTTCAATCATTCCCCTGTGAAAAATGTGCTTATTTCATTTGCAAGTGTCTTGCACTCCAGTTACCAGATCTTCCCTCTTGTCCTGCTTTTTTCTGACAGCTTAAAGGGATTTTCAGTCCCCGTTTTTTTCTCCCCACAAAGGAATTCACACACCGTGATGGAACCACTCAGCTCTTCGCAGACAGGAGCAGATGGAGCCCTTCTGCTCCCTTCCCATGAGGTTTCCTCCCTCCACCTCAGTGTTCAAACTCTACAAATCCCACCCTAGAGCAGGGAGCTCTGTTCCCATCCGCATCACCTCTAGAGGTGAAATTCCCGCTTCCCAGCACTTGCTGGGTCCTGCCTACGTGTCTGGCTGACGTCGAGCCCCCGTGGGACCAGGGTCTGCAGCAGGGTCTTGTGCCGAGTTCCCCCAGCTCAGCCCCACAGAAGTCCCCGGCGGTTCTGCCCCCATCCCTCCTCTGCCTCTCCCAGCCCTGCACTGGGCTTGGCCCTCCTGTCCCAGGGGAGAAGCCTTTGCATCTCTGAAAACACCAGGCAGCAGGATTCACCCTCCCAGGAATCCCTGTGACACCTGGGGGTGCAGGGAGGGTGGTGGCACAGGAGTTTCCCAAGGGCAGTGGCCACCAGCAGAAGCTATAGTGCCCCACACAGCTTATCCCTGAGGACTTTTCGCCAAGAAGTCTGCATTTACCACCCCCCACCCCATTATACCGTGGTTTGCAGCACTGCTTTCAAGCCCAGCCTCTCCCACGGCGCTCAGCCTTGCCGAAGCAATGACGTGCACACCCAACACTTCCAGCAGCCAAGCTCATTTTCCTGTGCACATTTTCCTGTGCACATTTCCCTGTGCAATATTCAGGGTTTCACATCTTTTCCCTTTGCAGGGATAAACTTCCTGTTGATGGGAGGGAAACATCTCCTTGCTGTAGGTGTGTTTACGTGCAAAGGTGTGGGAGGCTCCTGCAGGAATTAATTCCAGGTACTGCTTTCTGGTTCTTCTGGCCCTGAGCCCTCTTGAAGCATCTCCTAGGCTGCTGCTTGCAGAAAAGGTGAGAGGCCTCAGCAAGCACCCAGCAGCCAAATCACAGGGAGGAGTCACAGAGGCAGAAGCTGGGGAAGGAGGAATTTGGGAAATTTCAGCATGAACAGGGTCTAGAGAGCCCCCAGCTACCTCTGCCAGTGGCTGCTTTCTCATTTGTTTCATGGTCAGAAGGAATTTTTAAAATGAGGAAAAAGGAAAAGAAGGGAAATCACCCCACAAATAGGAAACACTGCGGGGGGGGAGGGGGGGGAAGAAACTACACTAAAATGCAAATTGCAGTTGTTGCTTTTTCCAAAGCTTTGAGGTCTGGGGGCCCCTCTGCCCTCACCCTGCTGCGGCTGCTGGAGCAGAGCTGGGGAGGTGTCAGGGGGTGATGGGGAGGGGTCACCTTCCAGCAAGGCAAGAGCATCAGGATCCTCTGTGGGACCTGGGATCACCGCATGGCACCTCGAGGTGCAGTGGGCTGGCCAGTGGCCCCTTCACCCAGAGGTCACACCAGATGTTGCACATCTGCTCCCCCAAGGGACAGACCCACCACCGTACCCATCACCCCTGAGTGCTGGAGGGGCAGCAACAGCTCTGCCAGAAATTCATCCCCCCAATGCTATGAAAAATCTTCTTTTCATCTCAGTCCTGCTGGATTTTGGCATTCCAGGAGAGCGAGCCAGCAGAAACAGTGCCCATGGAGCTCGAGTTTGGAGCACTCAGCATCCCCAGAGCCCTCCAAACCAGGAAACCCCGAGTCACTGGGACAAACAGGGAAAGATGAGTTCATGTGTTGACGGTTGCTGTGGGTTAAAGATGTGAGGTAAAACGAGTCCTGTGCTCAGTCTGCTCCCACCCCTGATGTTACCCAACCCTGGGCAATGCCAGGGTTACGCCGGGTGCTGCAGCAGACATGTTCCCACTGGTTATTTTCTGCATTCGTAGTGTTTGTGCTCAGGCAGGAGTGAGGTAATGTAAGAAGCTGAGGCCTGTTGAGAAGCCACATGATTTATGCACTTTCCTTTGGCTCTACTTTTCTATTGGGACATCTCCAATTGCTCTGAGAGATAGGAATTTTTAACGTACACAAATGAAAAGTTCCCTGAGGGCCTGAACAGCCTGGGCTGTGAATGACCATGGGTCGATGGGAAAGTGCTTCCTGCAGAGCTGAATGCCCTCAGGTTTAAATAGCACCTCAGTTTAAATAGTGTTCCAGTTTAAATAGCACACCAGTTTAAATAGAACTCCAGTTTAAAATGGTCTGGCTGGTGGGGACTGATCTCTCAAGGCATTTCTCCATGCCAAGAAGGATACCCGGGTGGAAAATAACAGTAGCTGAAATCCCCATGGGGTTCTGACCACCTGGCATGCTCTGTAGCTGGAAAAGGGCCGAGGATGCTCACAAGGGATGAAGGACCTTTAACTCTGCACCCCCAGGTCCTGCAGCCTTTGTGACACCGCAGCAGCCCAGGGAGCAGCCGGGCATGGTGGCCCTCAGAGCTGCACCTTGGGTCTCTGCGTGCTTCATCAGGGTTCCCCTGGCTGTGGTCACATAGTGGCAGGGGCATCCCCTGAGGAGGGAACAGGGTACTCTGGGGGAAGTTATTTTTTGTGGAGATCTCCCTATCCCTGTCCTTATCCCCATAACCACACTTATACCCATCCCTATCCCTTTCCCCATCCCCATCCCTATCCCCATCCCCACCCCTATTCCCATCTCCATCCCCATTCCTCTTCCATGCAATCCCTCCAGCCCAGTTGGCCAGGAAAGGCAGTATCCCCAGCGTGTACCACAAGCAGCTCCTCTGAACAGCCTCCATACACCTGGTGGCACATCCCTGTCACCATCCCCATCCTCGTCTCCATCCCTGTTCCCACACCCATTCCCATTCCATACCCATCCTCGTCCCTGGCCCCATCCCTGGCTTCATCCCTATCCCCACCCCGTCCCTATACCCATCCTCATCCCCATCCCCATCCTGTCCCAATCCCTGTCCCCATCCCCATCCTTGTCGCTATCTCCATCCCTGGCTCCATCCCCATCCCTTTCCCTGTCCCCATCCCCATTCCCATCCCCATCCCTGTCCCCATCCCTATCCCGCTGTCCCACACACGGCAGGCTGTCAGCGGGTGGGCTGCGATGGGTGTCTTTGTTCTCTACCTTTCCCCATCCCACTCCTTCTCCCGCTGACCCAGGGGTCACTGTGTGAAAGTTCAGCCGGGTCTGAACTCGCCTGAATTCCTGCAGCTGCTCAGCCCGGGGCTCACGTCAGCGGGAGGGATGGGCGAGATGCCGACACACAGGAAGGTTGCTCACAGCTTTGCTTTATTGTTGGGAATGGCAAACATAAGGGAGACTCCAAAGAGAGGGGAATAGGGCACATGTGAACTACTCCGTCACCACTTCAGGGGTAAAATGAGGTTTTCTAGAGGAACGGTTGTTCTGATTCAGCGGAGATCAGGAGGATTCCAACAGGGATTTCCTCCCGGCCCCTGGCTGGGCTCAGCGGCACGTCTCACCCAGACAGGCACTGGCAGCATTCCCAGCCGGAGCAGACACCCCATCCACCTTGGTCTCCATTCAGATGTCATCCTGGCAGTGACATCAATTGCATCCCTGCGGGGCCAGAGTGAAACAGCTCTGCCTGCTGAAAACCCCACACGCTGGGTCACTTATTCCTACTTTTCCCAAGATGTGCTTTGCTGGAGCAGGAACCCCATCACTCCCTACTCTGGAGAGCAGCTCCTGGCCTTGGCACACGGCAGCAAGGAACCAGCCCAGCTCCTGCAGCCTGTCCAGACCTGCTCGGTGACCAGGTTGGTCGTGCCCCAACTCTCACTGCCCCAAGGGGACTGGTGACAGTGGGTGGCACTGGCTGGCACTGGTCCTGTCCCGGCGCTGGGGACGCCCCGTCATCCCGGTCAGTGAGTTCACAAGGCTCCTGCTCTTGATGGTGCCGCTTCTTGAGCAAAGATGAATTTCCAAGCAGGATGAGTCAGAAACATGGAAAATCGGTTGCAGCCATCCACCCCCAGTGAGGAGCAGCTGCACCAGGACCTCAGCCACGTCGCCCTCTCTCTTCTGTTTTCCATGCCAGCACAGGGCAGCCCTGGATAAACCCAGTATCGAGAGAAGATGCCGGTACCTGGGCTGCCAATGTCCCCTATGGGCTCTGGAGGGCAGGTGATGCTCACAGCCACCCTGGGGTTCTTCTGACCTGGGAGGATCCCAGGCACTATGAGCTCGGAGCAGGGAAGCCCATTTTCACACTTTAAAAGCCAACATAAAAGGCCTGAGACACTGTTGGTCCAAGCAGCCTCCTTATTTTCTTGGCGGCGCTGGATGAAGGTTATGCAAGGCTTCGCTCCCCTTTATTCTTCCTGGCATCCTGGAGCTCCTCAGGGAGCGCCGGGGTTACTGTGCCGAAGGTCACACATGCCAGAAGGCAGGAAACCAGAAGACTTGGGTTAACGTGGGAGGCTTGGCAGCCGGAGAAATCCGACCCTTGTTTTTACAATCATTGCTGGATTTAAACAACAGGCATTTTGAATTAGGGGCTCTCGCTGCCTGGGCTCGCAGCTCATCAACTCCAGGTCCCCGGGAGATGAGGCTGATCCTTGGCATGCTCAGTGTGCTCCTGAGACCATGCGAGAAGGGCTGGACCAGTGAAACCAGGGCTGGGCTCTGGTGTCCCAGTTAGGCAATGGTGGTTTCCCTTGTATTAGCAACCTTTCGCTAGTGATGAAGACAGTGGCTTTGGGGGAGCCTTTGATGAGCCCAGGGGTCACAGGGGTTTTAGCATCATAGAATCAGAGAATGATGGAACGCATTGGGTTGGAAGGGAGCTTTACAGGTCATCCAGTCCAACCCTCCTGCAGGAGCAAGGACATCTTTAACCAGATCTGGTTGCTCAGAGCCCCATCCAACCTTGAATGTTTCCAGGATGGGGCCTCCACGTGTCTCCAGATGTTTTCTGAATATCCGTTCTTTCCCTTCATTTTTTCTGGAAGGAGATGCTCAGAGCCCCTGGAGGGAGAGAGCCACTGTGGCAAGCATGAGCAGAACCCACAGCGAGTGCATCTGTGGTGCCTTCGTCACTCCTGGCCTCCTGTCCTCCCCTCTGCAATGGGGATGAAGGTGGTTCTGGCACCATTCGGCATTTATCAGTTGGCATCTGCCAGTGGCCGTGACCCCTCCATGCTGCTGGCACAACCCCTCGCAGGCTGCATGTCCTGACGCAGCACAAATGGCTTTTTGGCCGCACCATGTGATAAATCCAGGGTCATTTCTGCTGCCCAGGAAGGTTTTTAGCTCCCCCAGGACACGGATGGGTAACCACCGTGGCCCTCAGGGACTCCCACTCCTGCCTGATACCTTCTTGGGTGAGTGCTGGGTAAGTACTGCTTGGCCTCCTGAGCCTCCCGCACTCTGCATTCAACCTTTGCTTTGCTCAGGGCGTTGTTTCTCACTGTCCCCTTCTCCCCTGGCACCGGGCAGGTCCCTGTCCCATCAGGACACTCCTGCAGTGAGGACAGCGTGAGCTGCTCAGAGCCTGCAGCCGGTGGCAGCCACATCCATCAAGGGCTCCGCTGTGTCCCTGCTTGTTCCTGCATCCCCATGGGGCCACGGCTGCTTTTCCCTCCAGGAAGGGACCTGCTGGCTCCCAACGCCCATAGGAAAGGCCTGGAGTTCTAGACAGGGGTGCTGGGAGTGACAGTACTCATCCGGCAAACACAGGGGAAAAGCACATAGGATTTGGGGCACAGTCCTGGGAACCCCAGCTGGGATCCAGCCTCTCCCCAGACCCTTCCTGCTGGGCTCACGACCAAGGTGATGTGACCCTCGGGCTCCTCATCCAGCTCCAGTGGCTGGAGCACACGCAGAGGCACAGCCGTTCCTCAGGGGACCAGGGGAGGTAGTGCTGACGTTTCCCAGCCCACACAGCCAGCTGCATCCAAACTGTGCACTCAGCTACGTAACAGGGTGTCCGGGAGAACCTCGGGATGCGTCTGGGAAGTGGAGATATTTCCTCCTGCTGCAGGAGGTTACACCAAGAAAGTGAAAGGGAAGGGACTTCCCAGGCTCTGCTGGGGCAGAGGCCAAAAAGAAGTGACAAACCCAAGGCTTTCTCTGTCATCAACATTTTCCAATGGGATATATAAGTATATCTTATTATTTAGCTCATTTTTTTCCTGGATTTTAATGCTCAGATTCTGGATATTTCCAGATTTTCACCCCCAGCCCTGCCTGCAGGACATGCAGGCACAAGATGATGAAGAAAACACTGTTTTCTGTTTACTGCAATGAAATCATGAAAAGGAATGGATGAACTCCTGGAGCAACTCTGCTACGAGGACAGGCTGAGAGAATTGGGGTTATTCAGCCTGGAGAAAAGAAGGTTCTGGAGGGACTTCATAGTGGCCTTCCAGTACCTGAAGGGACTCCAGGAAAGCTGGGGAGGGACTTTTTACAAGGGCCTGGAGTGAAAGGATAAGAGGGGTGGCTTTAAACTGGAAGGGGGAAGATTTAGATTGGACATTAGGAAGAAATTCTTCACAATGAGGGTGGGGAGGCCCTGGCCCAGGTTGCCCAGAGAACTGGTGGCTGCCAGTTCACCATGGAGGTGTTCGAGGCCAGGTTGGATGGGGCTTTGAGCCCCTGATCAGTGGGAGGTGTCCCTGCCCATGGCAGGGGGTTGAAAGTGGATGGACTTTGAGGTCCCTTCCAACCCAAAGCATTCCATGATTCTAAGCTGCCCAGCACCCACCACACAGAGGCCCCGTGGCTGGGGCAATCTGCACCCAGCACCCACATCTACCATGCCTGGGACATCCTACACCCAGTAACCAGCACACAGCTCCCACAGGTGCCGTGTCTGTGGCATCCTGCACCTAGAAAACAGCACACAGCATCCACCAAGTACCTCAACTGGAGATTCCACAGCTGGGACCCAGCACCCACAGGTCCCACACCTGGGACATCCTGCACCCTGCAGCCAACACCCACATATGCCATGCCCAAGGCATCCTGAACCCAACACTCAGCACCCACAGGTCCCATGCTTGTGTCCTCCCACACCCAGCTCTGCCTTATGTCCTCTTGCACAGCTCAGAGAAGGACCATGTGGGCATAAAGTGGGTCTCCTTGGGCAGGGCTAGGACAGAGCAACTTCTGTTTAGTTTGAATTTCTTAGAAAAACAAAAGCTGTGGGGTTTTTACACGGCATGGATGGATGTTTTGATTCATGGGACTTTGCTCTGCAGACAGTAACAAAGCTGAAACAAGTCCAAACCTGTGTCTGAGCTTTGAGTCAGATGTTCCTGTCTGACCACCTCATCCGCCCAGCGCTGTGCATGTGCCCTCGGAACTGCCTGAATTTGGCATCTGATGATCCTCCCACCACAAAGATAACCAGATACCTGGAAGAAAAAGTCCTGATGCCAAAATCCCATCTACACAGCTCGAGGAATGTCTGGAAATTGCTTCCCCATTGTAAAGTACAGAGAAAAAGTAAACCCGGAGCATGGTCCAGGAAAATCCACCACCCCTAACCACCCCCCCCAGAAAAGGAATCCAAAATGGGATGTTTCCCATCAAAGAAAGTGGATGAAGATGTCATGATTGTTGTGGCAGGAGGTGCCCCCTCCGAGGCCATGGAGCACTTTAACTCCTCCATTTCAGCTAAAAAGTACCTCATACCTGAACAGTTGGGAAGTGCCACAGTAAAATCACAGTTTTGGGGTCCGCATCTGCTATCTGGCCATTTCCAAACTCACCCCAAGCGATATCCTTGCCCCAGTGATATCTTCCTTTAGTGGGAAACCCTCTGGGGAGAGCAACATCAGGGTGCAGAGGGGAGCAGTGGAGAGGCTCCAGCCTTGCATAGCACCCGCAGCCCAGGGCAAGGGCAGAGCTGGGGTGGCCCTGGATGAGCCACCAGCCTCCAGGGGACTTCCCATGTGCCACCTCTTTCAGAGGGTTTCTGTTTAACAGTGTAGGATCAGATGGCAGGTGGCACTGACGGGCAGGGCAGGGCAAACCTCTTGGGCATACCTTGCTGTGGAGCTCAGCTCTCATTGGGGATGTATTTGGACAAACAAGAGAAAGCCCACCAGCAGTTTCTGGTGCAGATTCCTCCTCCCGGTGTTTGGCTCCCTGGGGATACCCCAGCACCAGTATAAGAAGGATCTAAAGCTACTGGAGAGCGTCCAGAGGAGGGCATGGAGTTGGTGAAGGGTTCAGAGGGGAAACCATATGAAGAGCAGCTGAAGCCACTTTGTCTGTTCAGCCTGGAGGAGACTGAGGGGACACCTCATCATGACCTGCAGCTTCCTCACAAGGGGAGGAGCAGGTGCTGAGCTCTTCTCTCTGGTGACCATTGACAGGACCTGAGGGAATGGCAGGAAGGTGTGCCAGAGGAAAGTTAGGTTGGACATGAGGAGAAGGTTCTTCCCCCAGAGGGTGTTGGAGCACTGGAACAGCTCCCCAGGGAAGCAGTCACAGCCTGACAATGTTCTAGAAGTGTCTGGCCAATGCCCTCAGACACATGGTGTGAGCGTTGGGATTATCCTGTGCAGGAAGAGGAGTTGACTCGATGATCCTTGTGGGGCCCTTCCAACTTTGCACATTCTGTGATTCTATCACCAGCCTCACCCAGAACGCTGCAGTAAATCTGGACGTCATCGGGAATGTGGTCTTGCAGCAGGGTCAGAGGCCTTCCTGGGACACAGGGATGCCCCGAACACCCTTCTGCTAAAGGAGAGGGTTTTCCCCCTATGTCGGGGCAGTTTGTGGGTTGTGCTGTGCAGCTGTGACATCGTGCTCAGCCCTCCTGGGCTTTTCCTCCACCTTTGTCAGTGTCCTGGGATGTCCCCAGGCACAGCTGGTGCGGTGTTTGCAGTGGTGACACAGGGACAGCTCACAGGGCACCACGTTGCTGCTTTCCAGACACTGCTGACGCGCACGGAGATGCTCTCAGCCGCTCTCAGGGCTTTGGTGACACCCGGCCGGAGCCTCGCAGGGAGCCTGGGTGCTGCACATTCACCCAACCCCAAAGGGACCACATCTGTAAATCACAGATCATAGAATCACCTGGTTGGAAAAGACCTTTGAGACCATGGAGTCCAACCTTACCTGTCCACTACTAAACCAGATCCCTGAGAAACTCATCTGCCCATCTTTTAAACAACTCCAGGGTGCAATCTCTTGCTTGGAGTTCGTTGGGATGATTCTGGGGGAAGTCAGTGGGAAAACCAGGTGGAAAGGACCCCGTCCTCCATGCTCCTGCCTAGGGATAGTTTCTTCCTCTCCCCCAAACCCCTCTAACACCCTAAGCTGGTGCAAGGGATGGAGCTGTGTCTGGCTTTGCAGGTCCTTTACCCTTGGACTTCAGAACGTGGTACAAAAATAGCTGTCAAAAGGGGGAGAGGTGACCTTTGCCATTTGAATAACTGTTTGCTTTGTCAGCGCAAGCACAGCATGTTTGAGGATTTTGTGGAAGGTTCCAGGGGCTCAGAGCCAGGCCCAGACAATTTTCACTCTCTCCAATGACAGCCACAAACCACACAGGGAATGTGGCCTCCTAATCCCTGTGCAGGGAGGCATTCGGGCGAGGAGATGCCTTCCAGGGAATGCAAGGGGAGACTCTTGGCTTCCCTGTGTGTGTCTGCATGCCAGAAATACTCCCCTGTTTGGGAGCCTGACCATGGGATGGGAAGGGGGAGGGGAAGGGAAGGGAAGGGAAGGGAAGGGAAGGGAAGGGAAGGGAAGGGAAGGGAAGGGAAGGGAAGGGAAGGGAAGGGAAGGGAAGGGAAGGGAAGGGAAGGGAAGGGAAGGGAAGGGAAGGGAAGGGAAGGGAAGGGAAGGGAAGGGAAGGGAAGGGAAGGGAAGGGAAGGGAAGGGAAGGGAAGGGAAGGGAAGGGAAGGGAAGGGAAGGGAAGGGAAGGGAAGGGAAGGGAAGGGAAGGGAAGGGAAGGGAAGGGAAGGGAAGGGAAGGGAAGTATGCTGGCGGAATGGGAAAGGAAGGGAGAGGCCGCAGAGAAGAGATGAGACAGGATGGGAAGGGAGTAAAGGAAAGAGAATGGAAGGAGTGTGCTGCAGTAATGGGATGGGATGGGGAGGCTTCAGGGTGGAATGAGATGGAATAGGAAGAGGGTGACAGAAGGCATGGGATGGGAAAGATGAGGCTGTAGGGGTGGGAATGGATTCAGGAATGCCACAAGCTGTGTGGGGTTTAACCAAATCCTGACATCATGCTGGTCTTTCGAATGCACAAAAGCAAAAGCTGAAAAATTTGCCCCCTGCCTGCAGGGGCTCAAGCAATGTGTCAACTTCTTCTGTCACAGGGGGGCAATCAGGGCTCCCAGGGCAGTTGAGAGCCCAACTGGGAGGGCAGGAGAGCTGGGAGCAAGGTGGTGGCTGAGCTGGGAGCCCCGACTGTGGTGGGGACACGGAGGCAGTGCAGGGCGCTGCTGCCGGAGCTGGCGGGGTCAGAGCTGGGAGCAGCCGGAGCACTGCCTGCGGGTAACCCCGCCTGCACCTGCCAGCACGACCTTTCGGCCCCATTTGGCAAACCCAGCCTAGGGAATGAAATTAGAAGCAATTAAAAATTAAGCTTGGCTCAGGCTCAGATCAAACTTTCTACCAATTTTAGCCACTTGTCGCTTTGGAGACGGCAGGCACCGGAGTTCAACTGGTGATGCAACACGGAGAGAGGATTTCTGCCGGCGTGGGGCTCTTCGGGCCAGGAATAGACACGAGGGTGGCCGATGGGATGAGCCCAGCTTGGAACCAAAGTACATGCTTAGAGCAGAAAGCAAGGGGCAGGTCAAGAAGTGCTGAACAGCTCATTTGAAATCCGACAGCTTTGTTTTCTGCTTCTCAATTGATTCTTGCTCAATTAATTCTTCCTCTTCTAGAGAAAAAAAAGGAGCTTTGGGGGCCAAGGAGAGAAACAAGACACAGCTTAAATTTTTCAGCAAAGACACCCAAGATCCAAATCTGAGGTCCCACAGAGGCACCGTGACGCAGCGCAGGGGCAGGTTCACTGGCCAACGTGCTACCCTAGAAGCACCCAAAAACCTTTCTGGGCCACCGCAGACGCTGACTCACGGGCAGCACAGCTCAATGCCAAACAACCAGGCCTGAGGCTGGGAGCAAGGACGGCAGTGGGCAGCGATGCTGAGCCACAGCACCACCCACCCCTCTCCTCCCCCAGCAGCAACAGATCCCTCAGCAGCACCCATGGGTGCCCGCTGACAGCAGCCCCGCTGTGAACCCATCAACACCCTTGCCACGCTGCAGCAAAGGAGGCAGCCTCCTGCCTAAAGGCATTCGAGGGGTGGAACTGGATGATCTTTAAGGTCCTTTCCAATGATTCAATGCCACAGAGACTCTGCCACCATCCTGCAGATTGGCCCTGCCTGATCTCAGGTCAATCTGGTCTCCTGGCAGATGCAGAGACCCCGTCCTGGTGCCACGCTGCGACCCCAACCCCAGCTGGGTGGCTGTGCGAGCTGGCAAACCACTGCCCATCTGTCACCCAAGGGACTCTACAGCCCCAAAATCAAGCCCCAGCCACCCATGCCAGCAGGGCTTTGATGCAAAAAAGCGGGAAGTTTCAGGCTTTGCAAAGTCCATGAAGATTTTGTGGTCCTCTCTGATTTCCCGTGGAAGGAGCTTGGAGAAGGCAAGGTGCACGGTGACGGGCAGTGGTCTAAAAGCCAGCGAAAGGCGGTGGGCTCGGGGTAGACAGCCTGGCTGGGACACAGCCCTTTGCCTCTGGGTGCCTGCGGTGGGGATGGGTGCGAGCGGCCGCCGTGTTGAGCCGCCAAGTGCCTACATGGGGCTGAGCTGAGCAGCGTCCTTGCCTGTGGTGCCTGCACCAACCGGGTCACCCTGACATGCAGCGGATGCCTGGGGTCTCAGACACTGCTCCAGCACTCCAGACAGCTTCTGGGAAGTGAATGCCACCCCTCATTTACATTACCCTGGCATTCTCCCCCATAACTGACCAAACGAATCATGAAGGGCTGGGAGAGCTCCCTAATTAACAGAGTTATTATTAGTGATGTCAGGACAGGTTTACAAAAGCCAAGCTCAAAATCCCACTGCTTGATGGCAGATCGGCGAAGAGATGGTGGGACCATCCCACACGACCAGGATGTCCTCTGTGTCACTGAAGGGAGTCCTGCCTGTGTCTGGGGACTGGATGGACTGGATGGGCTGGACAGATACCCAGTGCTGATGCCTTTGCATGGGGATGAGTGGTGCCACGTTGTCCCATGAGCCAAGAAGCCACCCTCAGCTCATACCACGGCAAATCCCAAGGAACTGTGACCTTCACTATTCAGGCCAAGACTCCTGGTGATCCCAACATCTGTATATTCTGGAGGAGAAAAGCAAGAGGAAAGGGTTCTGGCTGTCCTGCAATGCTGCCCCTCGCCCCGCCCCCAGGTCGCTCCAGCTCCTGCCTGGAGCTGGCGGCTCCTCGGCCTCTTTGCCGTATGTAGGGCATCCTCGGGGCGCCCGCAGCAGCTTGTTCGTCGCCAGAGCTCCCGCCGCTTCTACTCCCCATTGAGCGCTTGGAGAGGCGCCTAATTCATCCTTTCAGAGCGGAGATAAGATGGATTAAAGCCTGCTGAACGCTTGCCAAAAGAATTGCCATTAGGCCCTGGAGAGCTTAATCTCCACCAGACTAAAAGCAGACAGGCTGCGCCGCAGCTAGTCCTGTCTGCCAGGGGATAAACACCCACTGCAGGATTTCAGGGAAACCTTTGGAGGCTACAAAATGAATCCTGAAGTGTACGTGCTGTTTGGAGCACCCAAGGCTGGGTGCCAAGCCCCACGCTCCCCCAGTACCCGGGGGTGACGCAGACAAGCGTGATGCAAAGGGCCATGCTGGCCTCTAGAGCTCCAGGCACCTCCGTGCCTTGATTCTCCCTTTCCATCAGCTCATCTCCGAGGCTCCTCCGTCCCAACTGTGTTATCTCCTCCAGATTAGCTCTCCAAAGCTGCCCTTGCCCTCATGCTTCTCAGCTGACTCACATTTGTTGTTTCCTGCCCCTATCTCTGATTTCCTTTGCTGTCCTCACCCTACCCCTCCCCAAGGTCCTCTCCAGGTACCCCTGACCCCGTTGCTGCCTGGGGACCGGCTCATTCCCCAGCCTCTCTGCTAATTTCAGAGAATGGTGGTGTCCTTTCCCACAGAGCTGGAGCACTGGGAGGGGCAAAAGAGCTCTCTTTCCTGTTGATGGTGATGGACAATCCCAAATTCACTCCAGGCACTGCTTGGCACCCTGCCTGCAGACACTGGGGTTGGTGCCGATGCCCAGCATCACCACTGGCCCAGAGAAGGCAGCTCAGAGAAGAGGTGGTGACTTTGGCCTGGGATTTTGAGTCTACTTGAAAAGCTGGGCCAGGCAAGCTGGTGTTTGCATTCTACTCAAATCCTGGTGGTGAGCAGCAGGATGTGTGCCAAGTGCCGGTCACCACTTGGGAACCAGCCCCACTGGCTTCATGCCACAGCCTCCACCTCTCTGGATCCAGGTGAGAGGGAATGGTGCCTGTCAACTGCATCCCATTGGAGATCCTTGGCTCTCTGGCCGTCCCACAAAGGGGATTTTTTAGTTCATTCTTCTTGCCTTATCCTGGGAAGTGCCCAGGTACTACAAGAATCTCAAGGCAGTCCGGGAGGGCTGGGGATCATTGTACCTCTATCCTGGAAGATGCTGATATCCCTGATGCTATTTCCTCCAGGATTTTGTGGCTTGGGGTCTTGCCAGCACCGTGTGGGTAAGTCAGGCTCTGTTAACAAATAGGCACTAAAACCTCCAGCCCCCATCCCTGACCCATTCCTTGCAGTTCCTCCAGACACTCCTTGCCTCCAGCTTCTTTCTGGCACATCCATCTTCACAGCTGTGTTCCCCAGCATTCCCACACTGTCCTCTCCCCTTCCCTGCCCATCCCCTGCCCTTATGTCCCCCCACTCCCTCTGGCCAGGGGAATGGACAGAGCCTGGGCACTGCTCTCCCCTCTCCACTGGCAGGGAACAACCGGCTTCTGTTGGTGGTGACACTGTCCTGGCCAAGCAAGCACAGCTCAGAGCCTCACATTGGGTTGCAACCGCCTGCGCTGCCCTTGGGCTCACAGCCAGGACAGCCCCTGCCCTCGGCTGGCAGCAGCCAGGGCTCTGCCAGCAGCACCTCCTCTGGTGCAAGAGCCGTCCTGGCATCCCCCAGGGATGGGCTGGGGCCGGGCTGGGGCCAACACCAAGATAGGCGCTCGAGGGCTGAGCTCTCCCTGTGTTCCTGACACATCTCGGGGTGCAATGGACCCGCATCTCAAACTGTCCCTCTCCCCAACTGTGTGGCAGAAGCCAAGCCCAGCTGGAGTCCTGTGATGTCTCTGTGTCCTTGCCTGTCTCTGTGCCCGCTCTGCCCTGTCCCCTCTCTGCTCTCTGTGGCACAGCAGAGCTGTTGGGGACGCAGGGGGCGTTATCTGATCCCCCAGCAGCATTTTGGTGCTGTTCCTGCACTCCCTGGGGACACAGCAGGCACGTGAGGAGGGGCTGAGGCTGAAGTGAAGCCGTGGGGTCCATGGGACTCTTCTGGCTCCCAGGATGAGCTGAGGCACCACTGCAATTCAGAGCAGGAGCTGAGGGCACCGGCCCAGGGACCAGCACAGCCAGAGCCACCTCCAAGCCAAGCTGGAGAGGCCAGTAGGTTGCTGGGTGCAAGGGGACGCAGTGAGCGATGGGCAGATGTAGGTGAGAGTTAAGCTCTGCTGGGAAAGCTGAGCCTTCCCCACGCTCTCCTGATGTAATGTTTGCCAGAGCAGCATGTTCCAGCAGTGCCATAAACACGGGGAAGGAGTAAACTTGCCTTTATCTGCCTGCAGGGCCTTGGGATTGCCTAAATTAGGAAAGAAAGAAAAAAACAGTGGCCCCACAGGGTTTGTTTTCTATCTGAGCTGAAAATAGAGCAGAAGCCGGGAGGGGGAAGATCAGCCCAGAGAGAGAGAACTGGGACAGCTGGCCTGATCCCAGTGCCATCCCGCTGGGGACCCTCTCCCTGCCCGAGAGCTGACCCCTGTGTGGGGACACGTGCCCAGGGCAGTGTTCCTGGTGACAGTGGGTGATGGTGGCTTCGGTATTACCATCCTCCCAAGAGCAGCAAAAGATGCTTTACCGGGCTGGAGGGCTCCAGCATGGAAATGATGGGGTTGCCTGTGTGCGAGCACCTTACCTGTTTCCCTGCCCTGCCTTTCTGGGAAACCTGCCTGGATCTCCCTCTCCCCTCCTGGGCCCCTCGCAGCCCCTCATCATCTGGGTCCTCCAGCAAGGGCCTACGTCCCTTTGCTTCAGGGGTGATGCTTGTACTGCAATGCCAGTTGTAAGAAGTCACTGATCTGGCCCTAACTTGGCCCAGTGCTGTCCCTCGCACGGGCACAAGAAGGTCCCCAAAGCTCTGAACCCTGGCCCAGCCCCTGGCATCTCCTGAGCATAGACTTAGCATCAGCTCACTCAAAACGAACAGCTCTGGGTAATTTTTCTCACAGAAGAAGCTGGTGTTGCAGAAACCAAAGTTCTCATCCAGGGATGACTACGAAAAGAAGTTTTCATCCAGATTTACCCCTCCCCCTAGCAGGCTATCACCTCTCTTCTCACCCCTTCTCTCTCAAATCTGGGAAGATTTATGGTGCCACCACCAACTGTGACCAACCTATTGCTACCCATCACCAACGCCTCACCACCCACTGCCACCCAACCTGCCAACCCATCATCCCTGATCACCACCATAACCAACCCTATCACCATCCATAACTATCCGTCACCAACCCACCACCATCCATCGCCATGAACTCATCACCACCCACCAGCCCATCACTAACTCACGAGCACCCATCGCCAACCAATGCCACCCATCCTCGCCGGGGACCCGACCCAGCTTCCTGCAGCGATGGCAACCTGTGGCCAGATCCTGAGTAGTGCTGTGTGGGTGGCTCTGGGGACAGTGGCTGTTGGTGGGGGTGGAGCACTGGTGGCAGTGTGGTGCAGGGGAGCCCTGCCAGCCCCCAGAGCATTTTGGGCTCCCAGATCACAGCTCGTGTTATGAAAATCATAAATTATTAATTGCAGCTGGGAAATTAAAGGTTGCGTGCTGCTGCCTGCACAGACCTGCCGTTCATCTCTGGGCTCTGCCTGCTTAAAGCAGGTCTCACATTTATATTTCATGAACACGTCCCTCAGAAGCACAGTTTTACAGCGAAAAGAAGAAATAATTCACGTTCTGCACACAGAGCCCACGTAGGCAGCATATGGCCCCAAGCATCCTTCTCCATCCCAGCCAGACCCCCACACTGCTGAGCAAAAAAAGCCCTGCCAAGGTGCTGAATCCTGCCTTCTCCTAAAATTTAGGACAATCCCTTAGGGCTTTGTCCTAATCTTTGGAGTCAGGTGTGCCAACAGGCGGGTTGGCACAAGCCAGCTCTGTCAAGGCGGATGCTGGGAGCCCAGCCTGTGGAAAGCCGACCCCCATAAAGGTTGTCTCAGCCTGGAAGGCTCATTTAGTCCTGAGCTCCAGCTGCTGGCCCGTCAGGGAAAATCCACATCATGCCTCATTAAAAATTTGGGGCTCAGCCCAGGCACCCACCCCAGGCACAATGCAGCAGAGGTGGAGGCCACGCACACAGCACCCGGTGGGCTGGGGACAACCTGCAAAAACCTGTCCTGAAGAAACACCTCCCTGGTGCTCGGTGGTTTGGACACCCACCAGGTCCTGGGCTGGCCTGCCACCTTCCCCTCCCCACTACAAGGTGGTCTGTGGTCTCAGGCTGATGCTCTGGGTGCCTGGGTAGGACAAGTCGGGTTAGCGCCCTGGCCTCCCGCGGGCAGCTGTCAGCTCGGCTTCAGATCTCCTATCGCCTGCTCTCAGGAGACTGTCTGCTTGTTTATTCTTGCCTGAACCCTTTAATTAACCTGAATTAAAACATCATTCAAACTGACAGTGCCTGGCTCCCTTCGTGCTCCCTCGCAGTGAGGATGTTCCTCACGATCACCGCCTGTGCAAGGAAACTGCAGCAAAACTCCTGCACTGCTGAGGTCTGGGGATGCTGCAGCAGCAGGAGCCACGGCCCTGGGACAGGGCTGGCACAACAGCAATGAGCTCATTCCCATGCAGCTTGTTGGAAACTGGGGCAGGTTCAAAACCAGCCTCGAGCCTCTGGAAGCACGAGGCCTTGCCATGGGGATTTAGTCCCCATCCAGCCTAGGGATGGTGAGGACAAACTCCCACCAGCGATGCGGTGCAGGGCAGTGGCTGCTGTTCACGCAGTTTGGGTGGGACCCACCACAAAACTCCTTCCCTGGAGGAGATGCAGCCCTGGAATGTGTCCTCAGAGCCGTGGGCTGTCTCCAGCCTTGCCTGGGGTTTCCAAGCCTGGTTGCACAATGCTGTAGCCATCCTGACCTGGTGCTGGGGCTGGTCTTGCTCTGATGTGCAAAGCCATCCTATGGCCGTTGGGTTCATGGGGCTGTGACAAACCCTGCCCTCTCCCACCGCCCACCATTCCCTGCCCGAGATGCAGCTTTTCTTAGAGATAGATGAAAATGCATGTAAATCCTTATGATACAAAGGGAGACAAGGAGCATGGCAGGGTCAAGGACCCTTGCTTTGAGCTTTTTGCCTTGGTCAGTGACCAGTGGTGGAGGGTACTGAATCAAGTAAGGGTCACGCAGCTCCATTCTCCTCTGAACAAACCCCTAAAACCATCCCCCAACCCAGGGGCAGCATTAAAGGGGCATTAATGTGAGTCCCTGAGCCCCATGTCATGGGGATCCATCAGAGGCAAAAGGAGTGAAAAGCAAAGCACAGCCCAAATCCAGCCACTTCTGCCCAGGGTTTGTGCCAGCACTGCCCAGCCTGCAGCCAGGTGTTCCCATCCCATGTTCACACAGCACCGTTCCACAGCTGCAGACACGCAGATGGATGAAACACTGCTGAAGCTTTCCAGGGGCAGACATAGAATCATACAATCCTGGAATGGTTTACATTGGAAGGGACCTCAAAGCCCATCCAGTTCCAACCACCTGTCATGGACAGGGACACCTCCCACTGGATCAGGGGGCTCAAAGCCCCACCCAACCTGGTCTTGAACACCTCCAGGGATGGGGCAGCCACCACTGCTCTGGGCACCCTGGGCCAGGGCCTCCCCGCCCTCACAGGAAAACATTTCTTCCCACAATCTCATCTCAATCTCCCCTCTTTCAGCTGAAAACTTCCCCCTCAACCTGTCCCTCCAGGCCCTTGTAGAGAGTCCCTCCCCAGCTTTCCTGGAGCCCCTTTCAGTACTGGGAGGCTGCTCTAAGGCCTCCCCAGAGCCTTCTCTACTCCAGACTGGACAACCCCAACTCTCTCAGCCTGTCCTCATAGCAGAGGTGCTCCAGCCCTCAGGGAATTTCTGTGGCCTCCTCTGGACTCTCTCCAAGAGATCTGTGTCCTTCCTGTGCTGAGGACTCCAGAAGGGAAAGGTCAGACAGAGCTGGATTTTAAATCTAATTTATACCTTGACTTTTTCACTGACTTATCACAAGGTGTGAACCTTGTCAGTGCATCTCAGTGTGTCTGGTTGTATTCACGGGGAGAAAATCCACTTGCCAATGTATTTCTGCAGCCCTTTTCCATTGCCCTGGGAATCCAATACAGCTTCTGTGCTGCTTGTTCTCACTCATTCTAGGAATAATCAATTTAACTGCCATATGCACTGCTCATTGGGAAAGAAACTGCTTCTCGTTAAAGGTGTGAAAGTAAGTCATGTGTTAAATTAGCTTAGCCCTTTGCTAAGTCAGATGGGAATTGCTTTCAAAGCAATACAACCCGCCTGGATTCCCAAGAGCTCGGCCGTTTTCCACACCAGCTACTGCCTTGCAGAAGGGAAAAATACGTTTTCAAAATATGGGAAGAGGATGCTGGGATTTGCTAAGGGATGGGGATGGGGGAGTGGTGACTAGAACGAGATCCCGAGCTGGATCACTGAGCTTTGAAATGCTCAGCCAGCTTGGGAGGAAACGTCCCCCTGCAGGGGGAGCTGAGGGTGGCTGTCCCTAGATGACACCCATGGGTGCCCCACAGCAAGTGGCCTGGGGTTGCAAGGGGAGCCTGGCCAGCCCCACTCCTGGGCTGCCGGTCCTGCACGCTGCAGCTTGGGCTTCTTTTTTTGTTTTGAAGAAAAATGAACTTCTGGGGTGGGATTTGCCACCATTCCAGGGATTTAGACATTAATTTCTAATGGGGATTAAGAATTCAAATCCCTTAAGCAGCTTTTTCAGCCCCATCCTTCACTCCCCTCACTGCAGAGACCCCCGGTGTGGCCAGTGTCTGGAAAGCCCCCACACCAGCACGATCCTGGGCACAGTGGCATCACCTTGGGTGTGTTTGCCCTGGGGCTGATGTCCTGCTCTGCTCACCCCAGGGATGAGAGGCCAAAAGCAGCCTGGCTGGGGGTCTCACTGCCTGGTCGAGCAGAGAACATTTGCTGGGGCTGTGGCCAGCACTGCAGGAAAGGCTTTTACCATCCAAGACCAACTCAGGCTTTCATAAATGCCCAGATACACCCCTTAAATGCCTTGGGTTCAGTCATGCCCCTGCGGTCTCCCTTCCCTAAACCACAGGGCACAGCCTCTGCCCTTCCCCAATGTAGGCAGCCCTTCAGAAATGTGGGTTTAAGGCTGTTTCCCCCAGAATCAGACACTTCCCCACTGCTGAGGAGCAAGTGCAATGTCTCCACTGCAAGAAGCTCCTACAAATAGGCTGACACCATTTCCTTCCTTAATTACCAGGGACTTGTAGGCCACTTCCCCACTATATTGCAGGTTCTGTGTGCTGCATTCCTTCCGACTCCACCCTGGGCACACCTCAGTGTCGTGGTTTAATACGAGCGGAGCTTGCTGGAAGGCAAGGGATAGCTTGAAGAGCACAGCTTCAAGAGCAATAAACCCAAGAAGAAAGGTTGGCTTCCCAGTTTGAACGGAGAGAAAGACTTTGCATGTGTTGTTTCCACCTGAAGGCCCCCAGCAGGATCCTTTGCAGCTACTTTGTGTGCCGTGGCAGGGAGCAGGAATCTGGCAGGAGGTGGTTGGCAGGGATTCCTATCTAGCAGGACCCTCAGCGTGAGCAGCGTGAGGCAAGCGTGGGGCTTGGCCTTGGCAGGTGCTGCAAGGGAAAAAGTGGCTGCCAGGCAAGGGGAGCCAGGACCCTGGGGTTTAGATTAGACATTAGGAAGAAATTCTTCATGATGAGGGTGAGGAGGCACTGGCGCAGGGTGCCCAGAGAAATTGCGGCTGCCCCATCTCTGGAGATGGTCAAAGCTGGTTTGGATGGGGCTTTAAGCCCTCTGATCCAGTGGGAGATGTCCCTGCCCGTGGCAAGGCAGGTTGGAATTGGATGGGCTTTGAAGTTCCTTCCAACCCAAACCATTCTATGATTCTATGATCAGTCACCCCCTGCCCTGGGACATCATGGAAACGTGTGAAGCCCTTCCAGGATCCTTCCCACCGGGTCCTCTCACCTGCTGGCAGGTCTGGAGAAGATATTTGTGGATCTGGGGGAGCCCACCTTGGCTGCGCCTCGGTAACGCGGCAGGGCGAGCGCAGGGCGTGTGTGCAGTGCCCTCTGTTCCCTTGTGCCATTGGCATTGCCCCGTCAGCCGCTCCACCGAGGGCAGAGAGGAGGAGGATGGCCCCAGTTCACGCAAACTCAACCTGTCTGCACCCACCAAGGTGCCCTGGGACACCGGGGGTCCTGTCCCCAAGGGCTTTGGGACATGAGGAGAAGCCCTGAGTCCACTGCCAGCTGCACCACGGCCTCTCCACCGAGTCAGGGCAGGAGGAGGGTGAGCAGGCACCCCGGAGCCTCGTTAGCAGCCCACCCCATCAGTAGCCATCTCCGTGGTGATGGAGCTCAGAAAGCCGTATTGCGGAGCGACTCCTGCCCTGAGCAGCCCCTGTGGCCGGGCTTGGCCACGTCAGGGACACCAGGCTGAAGGCTGCGCTCTCAGGTGTAGGGCAGCTGCTCCCCCAGGCCTGGCAGAGCTCCCGGCGCCCTGCAGGCAGCACAGGGAGTGGGGAAAAACAGGGCTGTCCTCATGCCACAGCCTTTCTGCCTCTCTGGCATCACTAATCCCACTGCCCGATCCCAGGGTGGCGGCTGCTGTGCTCTCCCCTCCTCCTCCTCGCAGCAGAGATCCCTCTCTTTAGCCCAGAGTTTGCTACTGGTCCTGAAAAATCCTGCAAGACCCCCACAGGCTGGTCCTGCTCACACATCCTTGCCTCGTCCCGGGCCAGCAGCTCCCATCACTCCTGGCTGCTCCCACATCTCACGGCATCTCATCATTTCCCACAGCGTCAAGGAGCTTCTTTCCTACTGCCCTGAACCACCCAGAGCCACCCATGAAATAAAGCCTGGCTTGGGAAGGGAGAGGAAAATGGGCTGCACATGGTGCTGTCGGGCTGCTTTTTGCTGTATCTGCATCCCCCACAGTGACTGACAGCCCAGGCAGGCTCTGCTGTGCCTTTCCTGCAGAAACTCCGAGGGATTTTGTAACCGTAGCAGCAGCAAACGGATTTGACAGGTCTTTCACACGATGTGTGGTGGCCGATGACAACGGGCTGGGGTGGAGCAGAGCCCACCCAGCGGAGAGCGAGCACACACCCTCGGTGGGGGGGTTCTGTGCCAGTGGCCACGGTGAAGTGTGCTGTGTCCACACAACAACAAATGTCTGCAGGCTCCTCAAACCAGGCAAAGCCCTTTCTCTGCCCACTGAGAAGAAAAGGCAGCATTATCCTTGGATTTCCTCTGAAACAATGCATCTCCAAAGGAGGACACATTTGAAAAGCCTGCATTTCCCAAAGGCATTTATTGCACATTTAGAGCCCAAGACAGCACAGTTAAAGCCATGCACAGGCACCAGCACTTGGGGAACAGCTATGACTCATTTAACATCAAGCACGTGCGTAAATGTGCTGCGATGTTGGGACCAGCTGCAGTGCACTTGGAGCAGCTTCTGCTGAGCCCCACTGCCCAGGGCTGGAGATGATGAGCAGAGAGACCCAAGGCAACTGCTTGGGCCGTTTGAGCACCCTACGGCAAGAGGAGCCAAAGCCTGGGCTCACCAAGGAGTTAACAGCCAAAAAAAGCAAGGTACCTGAAAAATGTTCCAGATGTTCGTGGCTCTACTTCATGCTGTGCTGTGTCAACCAAGTCCTGCACAATCACAGGGAATGCATGGAAAGAAGAAATACCATAGAGATCAGCTCTTTGTAGTTTGCACAAGCCCCTCCCCCTGTTTCTGAGCAAGGAAAGCAGCAAATTTGGGGAGTTTTGTCAATGCTGCCCAGAGGGATTCTCAGCTTGGCTGTAGGCAGTGCAAATCAGCAGCAAAACCATACGCAGCTGGGGTGGAAGCAACAGGCTCTGCTCCAAGATGCATCCTTGGGCTTCCCAGTACCCTCCAGGGAGCATCCCTATCTCCTGCCGTGGTTCTCAGGGCAGAGGTAGCATCCTTCACCCTCCTTCCCACTGCTGTCTGATGCTGAATTGTTCCTTGTTCCTTAGGTGACACTTCCATGAGTCCTGGGGTGAGGACTGGAGCTTCTGCAGCATTTCTACAACTGCCTGAAAGGAGGTTGTAGCAAGGTGGGTGCTGGTCTCTTCTCCCAAGGAACAAGTGAAAGGACGAGAGGAAATGGCCTCAAATTGTGCCAAGGGAGACTGAATATTAGGAAAAAATTCTTCACTGAAAGAGTGGTGGAACTGTGGCAGAGGCTGCCCAGGGCAGTGGTGGAGTCTCCATCTCTGGAGGGGTTCAAAAAGTGTGTAGACATAGCACTTGGGGAAATGGTTTTAGTAGGCACGATGGGGTTGGGCTCATGGTTGGACTGGATGAGCCTAAAGATCTTTTCCAACCTCAATGATTCTGTCATTCTACGATTTCTCCACTGCTATGGTGGACTCCCATCAGAAAGTTCACGTTGGGGCCAGTTCCTTCAGTCTTGGGAGAGACTCTTCCGTTGGGGTGTCAGGAAGGGAGGTCGCACTGGTGCAGGGCCGCTGACCCGTCTGCCCGCGTGCGATGGGAGACGCCGCTCACACAATGACAACACATTCTTGGCAACATGTTAACAGAAAGTCTAAGGTGGAAAAGGTTAAAATGAAGTGTGATCTTCTGAGAAACAGTCCTGAATGCCCAGAAGCTGCATCCACCTGTGCAGGATCCCAGGGTCAGGGGGCTGCAGAGGGGAATGGTTGCCCCAAACAGCACAGCCATGGACGTTGGTGCAAGCACAAGGCTCTGGAACAACGTTGGCTGTGCAGACCTGGCAAACCACAGGCAAGTGCCACTATCAACACCCAGCAGCAGCACCCCATACCCAGGACAAGGACCAAACCCAAAGACTCATCCCCAGCACCAGGACCAAGACTGAGGATCAACAGCCGATACCATTCCCAGCATCACACCTCAGTCCCAAGGGGCCCAACCATGTCCTGGGGTGCATCCAGCAGGGCATTGCTTGATCGTCAAGGGAGGGGATGGTCCCGCTCTGCTCCACACTGGTGTGGCCCCATCCTGAGTACTGAGCATAGTCTTGGGCACCATAGGATAAAAAGGATCTAAAGCTACTGGAAGGCACAAAGTTAGTGAAGGATTTAGAGGGGAAGACGTGTGAGGAGCGGCTGAAATCACTCGGTCTGTTCAGCCTGAAGAAGAGGAGACTGAGGGGACACCTCATCATGGTCTGCAGCTTACTCACAAGGGGAGGAGGAGGAGCAGGTGCTGAGCTCTTCTCTCTAGTGACCATTTACAGGACCCAATGGAATGGCAGGAAGATGTGCCAGGGGAGGATTAGGCTGGACGTTAGGAAAACTTTCTTCCCTCAGAAGGTGGTGGAGCACTGGAACAGCTCCCCAAGGAAGCAGTCACAGTACCAAGTCTGACAATATTCCAGAAACATTAAGCCAATGCCCTCAGACACACAATGTGAATGTTGGGGTTGTCCTGTACAAGGACAGGAGCTGAATTCAATGATCTTTGTGGATCCCTTCCAACTCAGGACATTCTATGTCTATCATTCTACCAGTACCAACACCCAATGTTGACCCCAGCATCAAAGCACCAATGCCCAGGACCATCTCCAGCACAAACTCCCCACACCAGGAGCAGTGCACAAGGCATCGCTGTCCCAGCTGTCAGCCACCAAAAACCATTAGGGTTTGACCCACTCCTGAACAGATTTTCCCAGCTCCTCATCCTTGGCGAAGGAAAAGGAACAAATCCAATCCATGCTGCAGGGAAAGGGGTTGTGGGTGTGCACAAACATCCTGGGGCTGGGCTGGATTGAGGTATCCGCCCACACATGGCTCTATGAGCAAAGAACCATAAGAACTGCCACCCCCTGAGCACCTTGAGGAGCCTGAGGCCAGCCAACTCTTCCCATGCCTGTGCTGACAGCCCAGCCAGGGTCTCCGGAGGAGACGAGCTCACGCAATAACCCTTCTTCCAAGCATTCACGCAGTTGCCTTCAGAGCTTTATGAATATTGTAGCAAGGCAGTTCCTTTCATCTCCGCTTCCTTCTAGGGAGCCCCAAACCTTCTGCACATTTGTTTCCACCTCACTATTCCTCTTAATTATTTAAACTCGCCTTCCCGAAAGCGGAGCCCTTCCATTAGCGCTCTCCTCTGTGGCACACATGGAATTTGGGGACTTGCAAGCCCACTTGAGCTCTTTGCATTCGTGTGGAGCTGCAGGTTTCCACAGGCTCCTCTCCTGCTCCCCTCCTGCCTGACCACAGGCCACATTTGCAAAGGCCTTGGCCATGAAAACCTCAGAGTCAGAGCAGAGCATCAGTGATTTTTACTGGGGTCTGGGATGCCCCGGTGTTCCCCAATGTGACTGTGATTATTGCCATTGCTCTTCCTGCTGCACATCCTCCCCCAGAGTCCCGTGCAGGGCTGGTGGTTCCTGTGCTGGGGTTGTACCCATGCAGTTCACAAGTAGCACATAGGACACCAGGAAAATCCCTCCTTGCTCTGTTGTCAGCTCTCATCAAAGCTAAAAACACTTGTGAGAGCTGCCTGTGGGGTAGATCCCATTCCTGTGCCTCAGACGAAACATCCTCAGTTAATTGCCTTTTACCTGAAAGGGAGGAACGCTGAGCCCAGCTCCTCAGACACTGGAAGTTCAAGCAGTTGGAAAATGGAGATCCATAATAATACCTTCTTCACATACAAAAGGTGGTCAGGCACTGGCAGAGGCTGCCCAGGGAGGTGGCTGAGTCCCCATCCCTGGAGATGTTTAAAAGATGAGTGGATGAAGTGCTCAGAGATATGGTTTAGCAGTGGGCAGGTATGGTTGGACTGGATGATCTCAAAGGTCTTTTCCAACCAAGTGATCAATGATTCTATGATTCTGTGATTCTTTTGAAAGACAGCAGCTATGTTTGAGCATCGCCACGTGTGCCCTTTTACCAGCACACCCCCTGAAGACACCCCTGTCCTGCCTGGTCTGGCCGCAGCTGAAAAGGGGAGGTTTTAGGGGAGATCCAAGAGATGCTGGTGGGATGCAGAAGCTGTGGGAGGGGGTGACTCAGCCAGTTTGATGCATTTCAGTCTTCTCACGTCATGCCTGAACCTGCCAGGTCCTCGACAGCTGGGAGGTTGCAGCCAGTTTCCAATGGCTGCATTGGCCCTGCCCTTGCCCTGCGCTGTGGCTGAGCCATTTTCTGGAGCAAAACCCCCTCAGTCAATGCTTCTTCTTCTCCTCATCCTCCCACTCTTTGTGGGTTATTCTGCAGTCATCTCATCCCCTGTTAGTTGCCTCTTGATTTGGCTCGTCTTCTCCAATGCCACCATGGGAGGGTTGGAGTTTTTCACCCCACTGAGAGGCGAGGGGGATGAAGAGGTGCCGTGTGTGCAGTGAGACCGTCCACCTCCACCAACAGCACCTCTACCAGTGCGTTATTCCTGGTGCTACAACCTTATTAATTTGTGCATTTATTGGCACAGAGCTGGAAGTGGGGTGGGGGCTCTGAGGTGAGGCCAGCATGCAGCCTGAGCCTGAGCCTTCAGCCTCTGGCACCACCAGCAGCATTGCTAGAGCAGGGAGACCCTGCTCTGAGCAGCTCCCGGCTTCATAAACCCCCAAACACTTTCCGACAGGGGCACCCATGACACCTCTGGGGCTGCAGCAGGAATATCCACCCATGCAGGGTGGACAGCGGTGTCACTGCAGCACCCTGTGACACCAACCCTGCCAGAGCTCCCTCCCTTCCCAGCCTCCTCGCTTGCTTCGTGGCGGGTCCCCAGCAGTGGGACCCCTGCACACCACGCTGGGTCCAGCGCGCGCCTCCATGCGTCACTCCCTGAATTAATCATCAGCCTCGCTCTGCGCCAGGCTTTTTACTTGAACAGATTTTTACACATTAAAAATTAACAGCACTGAATGATTGATGGCCGGGCACCCCCACATGCTGTGCTCTGCCGTAGAGCTCCGACAGCTCCAGCTTCACTTTCCCAGAGCTCTGCCACGTGTCCTTGTCCCCAGGCATCCACCCCACTGCTTTGGGAATCATCTGGTGCAGAAAGCCAGCACAGCAGTAACACCCCCAAAAGTGACCGTTCGTCTGCTGGAAATGTTTTGGGTGGTGGAGCATCCTCAGGGCCCCGGGATGAGCCCGTGGTGGCTGTCACACCCAGCGAAGGGATGCTCTGTCCCTGCACAGACGTAGAATCACAGAATGGTTTGGGTTGGGAATGAACTTTAAGGCCCATCCAGTTCCACCCTCCTGCCGTGGGCAGGGACACCTCCCACTGGATCAGGGGGCTCCAAGCCCCACCCAACCTGGTCTTGAACATCTCCAGGGATGGGGCAGCCACCACTTCTCTGGGCAACCTGGGCCAGGGCCTCACTGCCTTCACCGGAAAATGTTTGTTCCCACAATCTCATCTCAATCTCCCCTCTTTCAGCTGAAAACCTTTCCCTGGTCCTATTCCAGCACTCCCTGATTCAGAGCCCCTTCCCAGCTTTCGTGGAGCCCCTTTCAGTACTGGGAGGCTGCTCTGAGGTCTCCTGAGAGCTTTCCCTTTTCCAACTCTCTCAGCCTGTCCTCATATGGGAAGTGTTCCAGTTCTCAGACCATCTCCATGGCCTGCTTGGACTCACTCCAACAGCTCCGTGTCCTCCCTGAGCTGAGGGCTCCAGAGCTGGATGCAGGGCTCCAGGTGGGCTCTCCCCAGAGCAGAGTAGAGGGGCAGAATGCCCTCCCTCACCCTGCTGGCCACGCTGCTGGGGATGCAGTCCAGGGTACAGTTTGCTTTCGGGGCTGTGAGCACACATGGCCGGTTCATGTTGAGATTTTGACACCCCAACACCACAATTCCTTGTCTTCAGAGCTATTTCCAATCCATTCTCCACACAGCCTGGAACTGTGCTTGAGATTGCCCCAACTGAGGTGCAGGACGTTGCCCTTGGCCTTGCGGAATTCATGAGGTCCACACAGCCCCAACTCTCAAATCTGTCCAGGTTCTTCTGGATGCCATCCCTTCCCTCCAGTGCCACACAGCTTGGAGTCATCAGCAAACTTGCTGAGGGTGCATCACCAGCCCCATGCATGGTGCAGAACAGTGCTGCAGGCACTGGAGTGGAAGATGCTGTTCAGGGCCTTCTGCTTCCCTCTCCCCTACACTTCCATCTCTCCATGTCACCCTGTGCTGCAGTCAGGCATTTGGCAGCACCTGTTGAGGGTTTTTTGTAGATCAGGGTCTGGGACAAAAAGCTTCTTCTCACTGACCTGGGATATGTGGCCTCTTGTCCCTCCTGTCACTGTTCTATCAGCCATGAAGAGTTCCTACCCTCACCTCCTGGCAGGCCATGATTGCCTCCTGCCCTCACTCACCCGCCTCCAGCACCCATCCCATGACTTCACCTCCAGCACCCAATACCCTCACCACCTCCAGCACCCCCCTATGCAGACACCCCCTGCACCCAGAGACCACCCTATGCCCTCACTTCCAGCTCAATTCCAGCACTCAGATCTCTCACCCATCTCCAGTACCCTTATCAGACTCCCATGCTATGCATGCACCCCCTCACCACCTCCAGCACCCACCTATGCAACCACCCCACTCACGCAGAACCCACCCCATGCATCCACCCCAGCACCTACCCCTCCAGCCAGCCCACGCACCCAGCCCATGCACTCAGTACCCACCTCCAGCACCTACCCCTGACCCCAGCAAACGCACCCAGAACCCACCGCCACCACCCAACCCATGCACCCACTCCCCACCCCATGCACCCAGCCTACGCACCCAGCACCCACCTCCTGCACCCACCCAGCCCCTACCCCGTGCCCCCCAGCCCGTGCCCCTCTCCCCAGCCCGTGCCCCCAGCCCACGCACTCAGCACCCGCCTCATTCAGCCCCCCCGGCCCCAGCGCCCCCCGCAGCGGTTCCCGGGGCCGCAGCGCCCCCTGGCGGCCACTTCCGCGCAGTGCCGCGGGCAGCGCCCGGCGGGGCCTGAGGGGCCGCAGCGGCCAGGCCAGGGGCGGGGCGGGAGGGGGCGGCTGGGGACAGGGCTGGGGACAGAGACGGGGACAGGGCTGGGGACAGAGACGGGGACAGAGATGGGGACAGAGGCGGGGACAGGACTGGGGACAGGGTTGGGGACAGGGTTGGGGACAGAGACGGGGACAGGGCTGGGGACAGGGCTGGGGACAGAGACGGGGACAGAGATGGGGACAGAGGCGGGGACAGGGCTGGGGACAGGGTTGGGGACAAGGCTGGGGACAGAGACGGGAACAGAGATGGGGACAGAGGCGGGGACAGGGCTGGGGACAGGGCTGGGGACAGAGACGGGGACAGAGACGGGACAGAGATGGGGACAGGGCTGGGGACAAGGCTGGGGACAGGGCTGGGACAGAGACGGGGACAGAGATGGGGACAGAGATGGGGACAAGGCTGGGTACAGAGACGGGGACAGAGACGGGGACAAGACTGGGGACAGGGCTGAGGATGTGGCTTCAAGATTTCAGCACCAGATCACTGCCAGCCTGTCACCCCATAACCCTGTCACCGCACCATCCCATCATTCCATCACCCCCTCATTCCAGCACCCTTTCGCTCCCTCACCCCACTACACTGTCATCTCATCACTCCATCACCCCCCTTAAACCCATCATCCTTTCATCCTGTCGTCCCATAACCCCATCACCACAACAGAGGTGCTCCCGCTGGCTGCCACCCCCTTCTTCCAAAGTCCCCATCGCCCAGCCCCCCGGGGGTCACGCTGGACAGGACTCCACTATGCTGCCCATCTCACCAGCAGGCCTGACGTTTGTGCCCATAGAACCCAAACCCCAGCTCCAGCGTGGTGTTCTGCTCCCTACCCCAGTTACCCTGCTGCTATTTCATCCCCTGAGTTACAAGTCTTAGGAGGAGCAGCTGAGGGACCTGGGGTTGTTTAGCCTGGAGAAAACCAAGGGGACACCTCATTGCTCACTGCAGCTCCCAGAAAGGAGGTTGTAGTGAGGTGGGTTCTCGTCTCTTCTCCCAAGGAACAAGGGGTGGGATGAGAGGAAATGACCTCAAGTCACACCATAAGAGTTTCAGGTTGGACATTAGGCAAAATTTCTTTACTGAAAGAGCAATGAAGTGTTGGCAGAGGTTGCCCAGGGCAGTGGAGGGGTCTCCATCCCTGGAGGGGTTAAAAAACCATGTGGCCGTGGTGCTTTTGGACATGATATAGTAGGCACCGTGGGGTTAGGCTGTCGTTTGGACTGGATGAGCTTAGAGGTCTTTTCCAACCTTAAGGATTCTAGGATTCTGTGATTCTAATAGACATTAATAATTTACAAATGTCCCTCATTTTGGGCTTCTGGGTGTCCAGCACCCAGGGGAGAGATGTGGCAGAGGGGTGCTGTCAGGGCCATAGCAACACCCCTACCACCTGCAGTGCTCAGCCTGGCAGCCCCTGCCCCATGTCCTGTGCCTGCAGGGCTGGGCCAAACTGTCCCTCTTGTGCTGCTCCTCGAGTGAGGAGAGACACAGGCCCTGCACACCCGGCTGCTCCCTGCAAATCTTGTCTCTGTCCCTGCAGTGCAGGTGGCCCTGTGTCAGCAAGTTCAGAAGCCCCAGCTTCACCAAGAATGACCTGCAGAAAAACCTCCCGTAGAACAGACACCTTCCAGCTCGTCCCCGCTTACCAGCAGAGTCACAGCCAGCTGGGTGCTGGCAGCAGGGCCGTGCCCTTCACAGCCAAAGCCAGGACGCCCAGGCTGCTCAGGCAGAGACTGGTCAGGAAGGAGCACTCAGAGGCGCTCGGACAGTGCAATACGTGGGGAACCTGTTCCTGTCCCATGGGGTGGGAAATTCCTGGCAGTTTAGAGAGCAGAATGGAACAACTGGAAGGAAGATTCAGGCTCCAACCAGGGAGGGGAAGGAGTGGGAATGCTCATCTCCTTGGCCTCTCTCTGCGGTTGCTGACTCAACGGCCCAATTGTGTGCTGGGCCCAGATGCGCCGCTCTGGGCAGCGGCACAGAAAGGCTTTTCTGCTGCCTCTCAATGGCAGATCTGTGCCATCCCCGCCGGGAAGGTCCCCCTGCGCTGCCCTGGCCCTCGCCAGATTCCAGCAGCTGGGAACCTGCCTGCTGCGGGGCGCCGGGCAGAGAAGGGCGCTCTGTGTGCTGAGACACACATGGCCTTTCTCGGCTCAGCTGGAAATGTCAAAACGGAGTCGGGCACAGTCACAGCCCGAGGGCTCTGTGGCAGGGGGAGATGGAAACGGCTGGAAATAACTCCCTGTGGAGAGACTGAGAGGTTGGTTTGCTGGTGGCTGTGGCAGGGCAGAAAGGACATCCGCTGGGCAAGACATTCCCTCTTTGTCCTAAGGACTTGGCTGGTGCCTTGCTGGATGTTAGAGGCCAGAGAGCCCAGAAGGAGGTATTTGGGGCTGGTTTGTCTCCCATCCCCATGCTGCTCTGCAGGGTGAAGGGATGAGATGGAAATGGGTGGGTGAAACTGAGCCCACGTCACCCAACCCATGGTGGGGACATCCGTGTTCCTATGCAGGCCAGCTTTCTCCCTCTCGCTGAGCACTGGGCGTGTTGGAGCTGTGCCAGGGCTGCTGCTCTTATGCAAGAGCATTTCCCATGGGGATGGGGGCCTGGACTCCACACTGCTGTGGGACTGACCCCAAGGTCGCATGAATTCACAGGAGCAGATGTGCTTCCTAACCACCCCCTTCCAGGAGTGACTCCTTTTGGGGAGAATCAGCGAGGGCACTTGTTTACAAAACACCTTTTGCCACCTGCCAGGTACTGATGGAGACAGGGATATAGCCCAGAGGCCCCAGAAGAAAAAGGTCAGTTTTTAAGGAGTACTGAGTTTAAGCCAAAGCCCCAGCTTTTAAAGGCATCCGAGGCTGCAAACCCTCCAAGTGCAGCATGACCCAGGTACCTGCAAAATCCCAGAAGCAGGAGCATCCCCCCGGCACCTCCCACCGGCCGTTGGGGAGCGTTCACGGCTGTGTAACAGCAGGAAGGTGCCAGCCGGTGTGACAGGTCCCTCCCGGTGCTCCTGGCAGTGTTGGCCACCAGCCAAAGCAAATCCCGGCTGCGGAAAGCCCGCCTGGCATTTTCCTCAGCCCTGATAAGGTTGACCTGCAAACACAGCTGCAATAAAAAGCCATCCCAGGTTTCCCCAGGGCTGTGCCAAGCACATGAAATCTCGCCCAAGATAAAAGGCTGTGCCGCACGGGCACGAAATGCCACCTGCAGCGGCTCAATCAGAGGGGACACGGGAGAGGGACAAGGGCACCCTGCACTTGGGCAAAGGCTGGTCCTGCAGGGCTGTGCTGGGGAAAGGAGGGCACACAGGGTCACACACGTCAGGGGGACATGGGGGGGGGGGCATGGAGCAGGTGGGCCCCAGGGAGCAGGTGACATCACAGGTGTTCTGTATTTGATGCAGCTGCCACAGCAAGGCCCTGAATCACATTCAAAGGGGTCCCTGGGAGGGGATGGGATGGTGGGAGATGGCAAGGGGGGAGGAAGCTGTTGGTGAGGGGTCTGTGGGGTGGCCATCCCCCTGTCAGGATATGGGTACCCCCAATGGCTTCAGCCTCCACCAGCGTCTTCCCCACCAGCCCAGCCAGATCTGAGCCCAGGGTGGGCATCCAACAGCCCCTCAAGGACCCTTCCCCAGGTCCTGCTGGCTCACATGAAACTGGAGAGCTGGGGAAGCTGCTCCTGCTCTGCTCTCAGATCCTTTGTTTTGCAGCAGCAGCCCGGGGAGGAAGGATCCAAGCAGAGAGGTAACAAGAGGAAACTGAGCTTCCTGCCCGCTCCCAAACCTGCATGCAGAAAACAAGGACATCCTGCTGTGGCTGGGCTGGACAGGGACAGGGGTTGTGCTGGGAGGGAAGCGTGCTGGGCTGGTTTATTTACACAGTACAGCGGCGTTCACACCACTTTCCTACAGAGACTGCACCAGCAAAGCCCCACCAGTCTTTGCCCATGGGTCCCACACCATGCCTGGCCTGGCCAGCGTGTTCACGGGGCTGTGGAGGGGCCAATGAGCCAGGAGTTGGGCTCAGGCAGGGGTGACGGAGCTGGAGCAAGTGGAGATGAACTCAGGCAGCCAGGAAACGGCTGGAACACACCCCACCAGCTGCTTTTCCAGCTGCGCTCTGAACACGCACGAGTTCTCCCAACCATCGGCCACCTCCAGCCAGCCCTGGACACCCAGGGCTTTGGGAGCCCACTGGCCTAGAATGGACCGAGATGCTCAGGGCTTTGGGAGCTCACTGCCCATAGAGGGGCCTGGGGGGGCCAAGGGTTTGCATTCCCACTGCCCAGGCATCAAAGAGTCATCCAGAGCTGCAGTGAGTGGGATGGCTCATGCTGCAGCACACAGGGCTGCAGTGCTTCCCCACAGGCATCTCCAGCAGCATTCTGACTCTCTCCATCCAAGGACCAACTGAATGAGGCACAATGACAGCAACACCTTGCCCGCAGCCAGCTGAAAGCCTGGCCAAGCTTTGTGTGTTTTCTTGTGTGCCGACACCACTTGATTTCTGTGCTGTGTGTGGAGGGACAGGGATACAGCCTGCTCTGTCCATCTGCAGCCTGCTCCAGCTCCCAAGGCCCTGTTCCCTGCCATGCTGATGCACATCAAAACACATCCACACATGCACACACACAAGTACTTCCTTTTCCAATGGGGAAACTGAGGCACAGTCACATGCTCAGTGCCAGGCAGGGCTGACAGAAAGCAAAGGATTCACAGGGAAAGCCATTTAAGACCCTCTTCTGGACCAAAAAAGCCTTTTAATGCTTCTGATTAATTGTAAACTCATCAGGTCCCAGAGCTGCACGTTCAGGCGGATGCTCTCAGGAGGGTCAGGGCTGGTTTTTCTGGCCAGCACAAATCCAGGACCAGGAACAACCACACTGGGCACTGCTGCAATGCTGTGAAAATCTGCAGAGCCCCAGACAGCTGAACTACAATATTCTGGCAGCAGAAAATCACTGGGTTTTGGCAAAATTGCCCAACAACAACAACAAAAGCCTGGCTAACCCTCCTTTCCACTCCATGCAGGATGATGAGACAGATACTGAATAAGAGCTCAGTCCCAGGCTGTGGCAATCTCCTATTCTTACCTATATCCTTATCAGGTCTGAGCATCTGGGCATCTTCCACCCACACAGGCACCTGTCTGAATATCCACAACCTCACGTTGGTGCCTTTCCTAACTCAAAGCTTGGCTCATGCAGGGGAGCAGCAGGAAAGCCAGCAGGCGCTGCCACTTGCCTCCAAGCCTGGGTCTGGCTGCAGCTGCCGGGGCTGCTGGTCCAGGCAGGCGGGTGCCACAGCTCGGACCGGTCCTGGGTCAGCGTCCTTGGCCTGGGGTGAAGCCACCATGCTGGCTGACAGACGAGAACTTCCAACTTGGGAAGCGCTTTTCTCTGTTCTGTCTCCCAGATGCAGCCATGATTTAAAAGCACCGATTGGCCCTGTGACTTCTCCAGCCACATCTTTGTATTTGAGCTTTACGGAGTGTCCACAGAAACCATGACTGTTAGAATTAAGGGCTGTCCCTTGGGTTTGATTCTTCTCGAACACGAGAGCTTAAATCCTCATTTTGGCCTGGAAATATCTCCATGCTGCCACAGTTCTGTGCCCCAGCATCCACGTTCAGCAGCCTTAGGTCTGCGTTTCCTTGGGGTGCTGGGTGCTTTGAGGCTGCCCACTGTCCTGCAGCTCTGCCCGATGCTGGGGTGGCAGCAGCCACGTGGGCATGGGTTGGGGGGAACTGCTTTTCCAAGCTTGTTTTTCCTCATCTCCA
Source organism: Dromococcyx pavoninus (assembly GCA_033558185.1). Taxonomy (NCBI): domain Eukaryota; kingdom Metazoa; phylum Chordata; class Aves; order Cuculiformes; family Neomorphidae; genus Dromococcyx; species Dromococcyx pavoninus. Next base: position 212,485 of record JAUMJL010001159.1, on the reverse strand, counting down.
ACTTTACAGGGTTTTTTTCCTCACAAGGAGGAAGAAAGAATTGCTGTTTGGCCACGGGTGACAGTTTTGTCCAAGAGCAGGAGTGAGGCACCTGGATGTGGGCCTTTCGTGGAGCTCTGAGCTGGGACACAAGGCATGACCTCGGTGGTGGCATCAGCAAGGGGACACTGGTTGGAACTCACTCGTTGCACCAGAATGTATCTTTCCAGATCTGTTTGAAGGCAAGCTGTCCGGCTCCAGAAGGCCCAACCCATCTCTTTGCCAAGCAGTCAGTGACCCGATGGGACTTGTTCTCTTCAAGACCTGCTCTGGAGATGGAACCAGGGCACAAAATCCCCAAGTTCATTACTGGAGGATGCCAGAGAGGCCAAGTATGTAAATGGGTTGGAGAGGGACAAGGTCTGTCTGTGGAGGTAGATCCATTAGGGCTATTAAGGTACTTCCATCCGGATGCAACCCCTGTCTCAGGAAATCCCCAAGCTGCCAACCAGCAGCTGGGAGGGAGGCTGCAAAGCATGTCTCGTTTCTCCTGCTCTTCCCGTGAGTAGCGTTACAGGAGAGCCGGCTCTGGAAAAACACCCCGGGGTGTGGGGGGGGCAGTGGCTGGAAAAGGAAGAAAATGAAGTAAAACTCCTTGCTGAGGGTTTCTGCGTTGAAAGGGGTTGTAGGAGTTAGCGAGGGCGAGATTTAAGGGGTGAAGCTGCCAGGGGTCCCTGTGGGATGGAGGCCCAGCCCTCGGCCGCTGAGCAGAGCGCAAAGCAGGCAGGGAAGAAAGCTGGCAAGGAAAGGAGACAAACAGCCCGCGCTGGGCCGAGCGACGCTGCCAAAGCCAGTGGGGCCAGGCCGGGGAGCCCAGCCAGGGTGTGCTGCGCAGGGCTCCTGGCCATGGGAGGACGAGGGCAGGGGGTGCGCGAGGCTGCGGGGACCAGAGAGGAGGGGGACCAGGGCACAGGACCCCTGTCACCTGCATGGCCCTGGCCAGCAGAGGTCTGGGGCTCAGAGAAGGGGACACCCCACCACCTGGGTGACATGGGCAGAGGGTCCCCCTTTCTCCAGGGTGACCATCCCTGAGGGGAGCAGGGTAGGGACACCCCCTTCCTCGGGGAGTCTGGAGGAGGGGACACCATCCCCAGCGTGACTGGGGCAGGGGATCCTTCAGATTCAAGGGTAACCAGGACAGAGGATCCCTCATTCTCAGGGTGATTGGGGCAGGGGATCCCCCATCCTCGGGGTGGTAAGGGCAATGGATCCCCCATCCTAATGGGTAACCAGGGTAGGGGATCCCCCAAACCCAGAGGTAACCAGAGCAGAGGATCCTCCATCCTGAGGGGACCTGGGGCAAGAGGTCTCACATTCTCAGGGTCATTGGGGCAGGTGATCCCCCAAACCCAGGGTGACTGGGGCCAGGGGTACCCCATCCTCACGGGTAACCAGGGCAGGGGATCCCCCCAAATCAGGTGATTTGGGCAGGGGATTCTTCATCCCCAGGGTGGTCAAGGCAGGGGATCCCCCATCCTGAGTGTGTCTTGGACAGAGGATCACTCATCCCTGGAGAGATTGGGGTGGGGGACACTCCTCTTCCTGGGCTCACCTGGACAAGCGACCCCTCTTCCCCAGGGTGATCGGGAGAGCGGACCTCCGGGGTGACCAGGGCAGGGGACACCTCTTTTCCAGGGCTCACAGGGACTCGCCTTCCCCCAGGGTGACCAGGGCAGGGGATCCCCCATTCCTGGGCTCACGGGGACACTCCTTCGCCCAGGGTGACCGGGATGAGGGTTCCCCCCGGGGCCGCGGGCACAGAGACACCCTCCCAGAGAGCGGTGGGACCCCGGTGCCGGGCGGGGGGGGGGCTCCCGCGGGGGCGGGGCCGCTCCCCGCCGGCCCCGGGGCCGCTCCAGCCCGCCCCGCCCCGGCCCGCCCGCCCTTGGCCCGCGGCGGCGGCGCTGCCCGGGACCGCGGGGCCCGGCTCGGCTGCAGCCCCGGCGCGAGGTGAGACGGGGCGGGACGGGACGGGACGGCGGCTCCGGGGCTGCGGCAGGGGCTCGTCCCGTGCGGAGCCTCCGGGGACGCAGGGGCCGCCCCACCCGGTCCCGGCGCGGCGGCTCCGGGGGCTCCGCCCGGGCGGGAGCGGAGCGGGGCTTCTGCCACCCCCAGGGGGCCGGGACCGGGGGCTCTGGATGGGGCGGCGGCGGGGGAACGGGGATCCTGGGCTGGAGGCGGGCGGGGGACTGAAGACCTCCAGGGCTGACGGTGCTGAGGGGCTCCGGGGGACTGAAGACCCCCAGGGCTGGCGGTGCTGAGGGGCTCCGGGGGACTGAAGACCCCCAGGGCTGGCGGTGCTGAGGGGCTCCGGGGGACTGAAGACCCCCAGGGCTGGCGGTGCTGAGGGGCTCCGGGGAGGCTGCGGACACGCGGTGCTGGGGGGCGCCGGGGAGCTGGGGGTGCTGGGGACACGCAGAGCTGGGGGTGCTGGGGGCTGGGGAGCCGCAGAGCTGGGGGTGCTGGGGCCTCCGTGGGGCTGATGTTGCTGAGGACACGGAGAGCTGGGGAGGTTGTGAGGCACCGAGGGTACAGGGGACCCACAGTGCTGGAGGCTCGGAGGGGGCTCCTGGGCCCCTCAGGGCTGAGGGTTCTGGGGCCTCTGAGGGTGTTGGGGACTTCTTAAGGTTGGGGATGCCGAGGGTACAGGGGACCCACAGTACTGGGGGCTCTGGGGAGCTCCTGGGGTGCTGGGGAGCCACAGGACTAGGGGTGCTGTGGGGTGCAGCGTTCTCTATGTGTGCCTATAGGGGAGCTCCAAGAGGGGACCCGCAGGGCTGGGTGTACTGGGGGGCACCTCGGGGTGTTTGGGCCCCGCAGGGCTCTCAGGAGTGCTGGGGACCTTCAGGGCTGTGGGTGCAGTGGGCACCCCAGGGTGCTGGGGCTATATGAGGGCACCCTGGGCTGCTCAAGGCCCCTCTGGGGTGTTGGAGGGGTGCATGGGGTTGTGCAGGCTTTGGGGTGTTCCCTGTATGCACCTGGGGAACCACCATGGGACTGTGCTCAATGCTGTGTGTGTCCCCCGACTGTGCCTGGGTGCCCTGGGTGTGAATTTAACCACTTCATCCTCGAGCATCTCCTCACAGCAGGGCGATCCCAGGTTGTCAGGATTCGTGGCCGATCCCATGTGTTGGCACCAGCCCTGAGGGGACTGGGGAGGTGTTGGTGGGAGGTGCTGGTGAGCGTGCAGGACAAGTAGGTGTCTTCTCATGGAGATAAAGGAGTCCTGTAGAACTATAGGTGTGATGGGGCACATAGAGCAGATCCTCGAGGGAGTACGTCTGCACATGGACTGTGTGCCTGTTGTCCATGTGCTGCATGAGCTCGGGGAGGTTCTGCAGGTGCTGGAGTGGGTGCAGAGCCTGAGCAGCCCTGCGGCCTCCCAACCCACTGGGATGATGATGATGACAACTCCAGAAATAACAGCCCAACCCCAAAGTCAGGGTGTTGAGGAGATTGAAGCATTTCCCTTTTCCTCCCTGGGTCAGTGCCGACACACCCACCACTCAGGATCCGGCTCCTCCAGGAGCAGCCGCAGCCTGAATGGACTGACCAAGGTGGCCTTGGCAAGTAAGCACAGGGGTGGTGGCTGATACAGAGCACAGGCCATGCCACACAGCCCTGGGACAGGGGATGGGGACGGGACAGGTGGCCAGGAAGCTGTGATGGGCCCTGGGTACCTCTCGTCTGTACCCAGTGGGTGACACTGCAGGTGATGGGCACAGCTGGCTCCGTGCAAGGAGCCCAAATCCTGGCAGGTTGCTGGCAGCGGGGGAAGCTGTGTGCTTGCTTAGTGGTTTCCCTTTAACTTTGGAAGAGTTCAGCCCCAGCGTCGGGGCTTATCGCTGCGCACAGCTTCGAGGAAAGCGTGCCTGGCTGAGATAAATCAAGTCGTGCTGGCCAGTGCTGCTCTGGACTCCGTTCTTCTCACATTCCTCATGACCTCAGTATTTTGGCTCAGGAGGAGAGACTGGAGAGCCCTCCCAGTGTCTGGCCCTGGCCACGCTGGTGAAGCAGCTTGGGCTGCACAGCAGCATGTGGCTGAGCTGGAGCTGCCCGACTGGTGCCCCAGGCAAGGGAAGGGGCCCAAAGGAGTCCAGACCTTTAAAAACAGGTCCCCCAGGCTTGTCCCCTGCCAGCCCAGGGGCTTGGGCACCCAGAGCAGAGATTGCCCCATGGGCCATGAGGTTGGGTGTCCCAGCAGGCTGGCTGGGGCTGGGCATGGGTACTGGGTGGTGCATGAGCTGTGCTGAGGTGCCCAGGCTGCCCCATCCCTGTTGTGATTTTTTGTTGTAATGGGGTAGAGCAGCTCCAGTTTTGGCCCCAAGTTTCCTCTGTTGGCATTGGTACGACAGCAAGAGTGGGAAATGGAGGTGCGAGCCCAGGGTAAAACGTAACCCTCCCTTCTTCAGGGATGCCCTGCCCTGCACATCCTCTTCCTCCTCCTCCTCCTCTCCCTGCTGAGCCTCCCCAGCAGCGCTTTCCTTTGTACCATCCTGATTTTCTGTGGAAACACCGGGGCTGGAAACAACGCTTTCATTTCTTCCAAAGGAAGCTGGGATCATGCAAGGTTCCCTGCCTCTGGCACCCAGGGGTCCTCATGCCCAGCCCAGGCAGCACTAAGCTCCGGTGCCTGCAGGAGCAGCTGAAGCTCCTGAAAATCAACTGTTGGCACCAAAGTGGCCAGCATGGTCTTCCCTGTTGGGACTGCAGCCCAGGTGGAGGGCGGCTTCTCTTTGAACCGGTGCCACGGTGATGGCAGCTGGGAACAAGGCTGGCTTTGTGCAGCTGGGCTGGCAGGTGCTGGGCCGTGGGCATGGGGACTTAACCCTCTCGCCGGGGCCGGCTGCCTCCATTGCTCATCGTGGCCAGCTCAAACCCAGCCCACCAGCAGTGTGCACGTCATCGGGACCTGTTGGGGTTTGCCCCTTGTGGGGACCTCGTTGAGATTTGCATATCACAGGGTCCTCAGGGCAGTTTGCACATGGTTGGGAGCCTGCGGGTCCCATAACCTGGCCTTTTCTTTTGGAGCTGGATGAAAGAAGAAGCTGCTGCCCTGACCTCCACCCATCCTGTTGGGCCAGAAGTGATGGGGGCTGAGAGCTGCGAGGGAGCTGCAGGAGGATCTCCCCTGGCTTTGGGAATGGTTGCTGCAGCCACACGGTTGACAGCAGCTGCTGGCATCAGCTGAAGGAGCAGGACAAAGGTGTGGGGGGGTGAGCACTGTGTCCTGTGGTGAGCAGAGGGGACAGTGGGGCAGTGCTGGCACAAAGGGCACTTCTGCCACAAGTGGGAGGAGCGGTGTGGGAGACCTCCTGGCAGGAGTTCCAGCGGAGGAGGCTTTTCCTGGCACAGCCCCAGGCAGGACAATACCCGGCCAGGCAGCGGAAGGGAGCTGCCGGCCCCTTCCCTTGAGGAAATGCACCCGCTGGCTCTGGCTCCTGTTGCTCTCCCTCTTCCTCCCAACTGATTTATGGTGTGCACGAAGCCCGGCGGGAAGTTTGTGCTGGCCCTGGTGTTGTTTAATTACCTGCAGTGAGGGCACAGGGTCTGCGGAGGAGGAAACCGGTGCTTCCTGGGATGAGAGGGATTACACAAGGTGGGGGCTTTGCGGACCCTTTTGGGAATGAAGCTGGTGGCACGGGAATGATGGGGTGCCAGCGTGGAATCAGAATGTTCCAAAGGGATGTAGAAGGGGTGCTGGCAAGGAGTTGGGATATTCCCAAGGGAGATGAAGTTGGGATGTGCATCAGCTGCAGATGGGTTGGTAGAGTCCCAAGATCTGGCCTGGTGGGTGACTGGTGGAAAGCATCTCATCCCTGCCCAGTTGAGCTCAACCACTTGACCTCATGTACTGGAGCTGGCAGGGGGAGGCTGCTGTGTCACCTGAGTGCCCAGCCAGAGCCTGACCTGGCACTGCCCACACCTGGGCTGCTCCTCTGGCTTCTGGCAGTCGTGTGGTCAGGGTGAGCCATGGGCTGGCAGCTGCCACGGCACAGCCAGAACTGGGGAATGGCAAGTGGCATCATTTTGGGCTGTGGTTGCAAACCAGGGGTTTTCACACTGTCCCCAAGCTGAGCCATGTGACAGGGGCAGCCACAGCATCTCTGCTAAAAAAGTCTGGATCCTGCAGCTGTCATGGGCAGATCATTTGGGGATGGATGCTGGTGTCTCTGCAGCCAAGGCTGGATCCTGCACCCTTCTCTGGGTAGTGCTGACCTCGGCTTCCCTTTGGGCTGTGCTAAGCTGCCATTCCTCTGCCTCATACCTCCACCCCTGCTCTCTTCTGAAAATAGCCCAGTGCCAAATGCTTTGCCTGCCGGCAGCTGCTGCACAGCCCCATGGCCACCTGCGCCCACGGGCAGGGCCACCACAACCCTCCATGCAGAGACCCACCTTTCCTGGGAGGGTGGCACTACGTGCACAGCAGCAGGTGCTCCTGGGGTGCTGTTTGCCCACTCCCGCCAGGAGCGCTTCCCACCTGGGCCCCAGCACCCAGATGTTGCCAGATGTTGTGGCAGATCCCAGCTGAACACTTGCAGCTGGCGGCTCCCCCAGCTCTGAGCTCACCCCTGGACCGCAGCCGCATCCCGCTGGCTCTCCTTCAGTGTGCCTGTGCCTGGCTCCAGGGAAAACCAGGTTCCCATTTCATCCTCCCACCTTGCCTTATCCAGCGTTATCAACAGGGAAAAGCAACCAGGTCCCTCCTGGGGGTCACCAGTCCTTGAGACACCCCTGAGGTGGTGGTGGCAGTGCAGGGACTTCTTGTGCTGCTTGGCAAGGACAGACATCACATCTGGTGACCGACGGGTGCTGGCAGCCACCTGCCGTCACGTGGCTTTGCAAAAGCGTCGATTCCCTTTATCCCAAGCAAATTTCTCTGCTGAGGATCACACCTGCAGAGGCTGTAGCTTCTTTTTTTTGTTCAGCCTGCTCCCCTTGTGTGGCCGAGCTCTGACTCATGGCTCTGCACCCTCGGAGCCGCCCCAGCCCGGGCTGCGCAGCATTCCTTAAATGTACACGCAGTCCCTGGCCTCGCAGCAGCGCCGCTCGCCTGCCCGGCCACTGGCTCCAGCCTCAGCCCCACAGCTCCAGGGCTGGAGGGAAGCGAAGGGGCCCGGCAGATGGCGGGGGGGCTGTGGGGAGCTCCCCGGGAAGGGGGTCGTGGCTTGTGGACGTGTGGGGCTCACCAGCCCCTGGTTTGCATGGTTTCACTGGACGTGGCCCTGTTGTCGTTGCAGGTTGATGGTCTCATGGTCAGCAGCATCGCGAGGAAAAGATGGCTCAGCCTGCACCCCTGAAACAGAACCTGCCAGGTAAAGGGACCGGGGTCATTGCTGGGCAGGGACAGCAGAAGGACCGTGAGGGCAGTGGCAGGGCTGGGCTGTCCCATCATGTCACCATGGGTTTTCTCAACCCAGGACAGAACGGGTGCCTTGTTACACTCGGTGGCATTGTGGGTGCCAGGGACAGGCCATCTGCTGGACCCTCTGCCAGCAGCATCACAGTGGGGAGGGGGACTGCAGGCTGCAAATCCCAGTATAACCCAGTTAGAAAGCCTTCCTGTCTTCACTGGCTCCCTGCCTAACCATCTCCACTCCTCTTGCAGATCTCGGGGGCCCATTCTTGTACCGAGACCAGGACGATGGGGAAAAGAGCTCATATTCCGTGGAAACCCCCTATGGCTTCCTCCTGGACCTGGATTTCCTGAAATATGTCGATGACATCGAAAGTGGCCAAACACTCAAGAAAGTGCCGCTGCCCCGCAGGGCCAAAGGGGCTCGGCAGCCACCCAGCACGCTGCGCAGCCCCAGCAGCCACGCCAGTGCCTGGACCTCCACCGAGTCCCTCGCTTCCACCACCAGCGAGGATGGCAGGACCATGCTGCTGCAGTCCCCGCACGGCCGGGCTCCCCTGGAGCCCCCGAGCAAGCCAATCCCCCACCCCGTTTCACCGCCACCACCGGTGCGGCTGCTCCAGCCTCCCACCCGCAGGTGCCTTGCGCAAAACCCGCGGGTGGAGAAGACCTTGCTGGAGACGAGCAGGAGGCTGGAGCAGGAGCAGGGGCACCTGCGGGATATTGGTGCTCCCTCCCGTGGTGCCCCCAGTCAGCCACCCCTCTGGGTGCCGGGGGGTGCCGAGGGCCAGGGCTGGGGCCGGGTGAGCCCTGGCAGTTCGGGGCGCAGCACGCCGGCGGCGGGGCTCGGCACTGCCCCGCTGCAGCACGTGCGGGAGCAGATGGCCGCGGCCCTGCGGCAGCTCCGGGACCTGGAGGAGCAGGTGAAAACCATCCCCCTCCTGGAGACACAGATCTGTGAGCTGAAGAGGGAGAAAGCAAAGTTGCTGGAGAAGCTCTCAGCAGAGACCGGTGAGGCTTTTGGCCGCACCCTTGGCTCCGATGCTGGGGGAGGTGAGGAACCTCCCCGAGCAGGGCCAGAGAGCGAAGCGGAGCTGGGAAAGGGGCGAGTGAGCAAGATCGCGGAGCTGAGGAAGCTGACGGAGAAGCTGGCCGTGCCAGAGAGGGGTGGCAGGGCTTGGCCGGGCAGGAACCCCAGGGCCACCGAGAGGCCGTGTCGCTCTGTGGCAGTGGGTGAGGACCGGGCCATGACCGATGCTGTCTTCTACTACCGGTCACAGCAAGAGGGTGGTGATGTGCCGGACAGTGGGGCAAGGGAGCGCAGGGATGCAGCCGTCTGGGTGCTGGAGTCCTCGCTGGGAATAGCCAGCGAGGCAGAGCGGGAGCTGGAGCTGCTGCAGCAGACAGTGGGGCACCAGAAGGAGGTGATCACCCTGATGGAGGGGCACCTACAGGAGGCCACGCGGGAACTGGAGGAGCTGCGGCTCGAGGTGTGCGCCCGCCGGCCCCACAGGCAGGTGGACAAGGAGGTGACAGCCAAGCCACAGATGGATGAGGCACTGGTGGAGGCGGTGGTGGTGACGCAGAGCCGGGCGGCTGGCGATCCCCTGGAGACAGCAGAGGCAGGTGTGGAGTGCTGCCCATCAACAACCTGCATCGGGGTGGGCTGCCACCCTGACGGGCGGGACGTAGCAGTTGGCCCCGATTCCATCGCTGGGTGCGAAGACAAGAGCAGCCAGACCGACATGGGCAGTACCATCCCGGTGGGCGAGGAGACAGAACCTGACACAGGCGATGCTCTGAGCAGTCCCTCGGCACAGGGCACAGGAGCAAAGGTGGGGACATGCCAGGGCAGCCCAGCTCCAGGAGCAGCCACACCAGACACAACGCACAGTGACCGAGACCCGTCCCCAGCACAGGATGGTGGAGCTGCCCCGAGCCCTGCAGCTGGTGAGTTGGCACTGGGGGGACACAAGGGTCTGGGTTGGGATGTTCCTGCAGGTGGTTGGTGACAGCACCTGCAGGGCCAATGCTACCTGCTTCACAGCAGCTGCCTGCACTCTGCCCATCTGCCCCCATGCCTGCCCTGGAGTCTGGCAGGTTTCGGGTGCACAGGGAGGTTCCTGCTGGCTGGCACCAGACTCCCATCTCTCTGTCCCCAGGAGCCCTGAAGTCCATCATGAAGAAGCGGGATGGTGCCCCCCGGAGCGAGGCTGAGGGCAGCAAGAAAAGCCTGCAGTTTGTGGGTGTGCTGAACGGCGAGTATGTGCCGAGGGGCTCCTGGCACCCCCTGGGGCAGCCCCGGCCCCCAGCATCCCTGTCCTGGGCCAGGAGAGGTGCCAGTGGGGGGACCTGGAAGGGACCGAGTTGCCACTGAGCATCCTCCCTCCATGCAGGTACGAGAGCACATCCAGCGAGGAGGAGGAGGAGGAAGGAGACAGCTCCTCCGAGAAGGCTTCAGCTGACAGCTCTGACAGCGAGGAGCAGGGGGACAGTGAAACCTCAGATGAGGAGACTGGGGAGGGCGAGCAGAAGCCAGGACAGGAACATGAGGAGGACAGTGTGACCCTGCTGGAGCCCACCGAAGTGAAGGAGAAGTAAGTGCCGATGGGGAAGGCTCTGTTGCCTGCTGGCATCAGCCCTGCTGACCCGGGGCATCTGCCCTGGTTTCTGTGCATCTGATGGGAAAAACACATTCAGCTCCTGCAGAAACCATTCGGCAGGAAAAAATCCTTCCAGCTTGCTGGGTCTGCTAAGGAAAGGGTGGGATCCAGGCCCCAGATGCCACTGCTGGAGAAGATAGTTTGGAAGGGGAAAAAATAAACTGACAGTCCTTAATGGTACTTTTCAACAAAGGGAAAATATTTGGCCTAAAAGTGGGTAAATTGTGCCTGAGCGCGTCCATACAAGGCTTGGTTCAGCAGGGGTTTGCAGCAGCTAAAGCTGCCAGGTTGCAACCACCAGGCTGGACTGCACCATGGGGAGATTGTGGAGGCTCTCAGGCTTCAGGGAGAGGAGCAAAACCTCCCCAGGGGGACTCAGAGTGCCCCTTGCCAGTGTGGTTTTGGTGGGGGGTGCAGCCCTGCACCACAGACACCCTCCTGTGCTCCCCAGGTTCGAGCTGAGCCCCAGGATGCGGGAGGCCTGCCTCATCGTTAAGACCCACCTGGGCCACCCTGGTGCCAAGAGCAAAGAGCTGGTGAGTGGGGTGCTGTGGGTGGGGTGGCTCGCCTGGCCCCTGCCAGGGTCCCCCCCGGTGCTGACTCTCCCCAAAGATGGGCCAGCAGAGCCCGGCTCAGCGCCTTCCCCAGGACACAGTCCTTTGCTCTGGGCTTTGTCCCAGATACCCCCAAACCTGTGTGGACACAGCTTGGGCCATCCCACCGTGGTTTTGGAGTTTCAGGGTGCTGCCTTCACCCAGTCCCTCTGGAGCAGGATTTCTGCTCCCACGGGGGCTGGGTGTGGGCTGCACAAAGGCTTGGGGGAGCTGCGGCCCCCGCTCAGCCCTGCTCCTCCCCCACAGCTCACCAGCAGCAGCCTGGTCCTGCAGGAGTGGTTCCGTCTGTCCAGCCAGAAGTCTTCCACCCCCGACTCAGTCGCCAACCACCTCCTGGCCTTTGCCGAGGTCTCACCGGCTCTCCTGGCCCATGTGGTGAACTTGGCAGATGGGAATGGCAACACAGCCCTGCACTACAGCGTCTCCCACTCCAACTTCCACATCGTGCGGCTGCTGCTGGACACAGGTCAGTGCCCCCCACCCCAGAAATGTCCCCCTGCCACCATCCCACTCTGCACCCCAGGTCACATCCTAGCCATGCCTGCTATGGAGGGAAGGCGCTGGCAGCAGAGGAAGAGAGAGAGAGCTGCCCTGGGCTGTGTCCGTGCAGCCATCACAGCCCTTGAGGTGCCCAGATTTGATGGGACCACCTATCAGCAGGGCTTTGGGACAGCTTGCAGCACCCCAGGCATGGCAAGAGCCAGAGTTGAGCCCCGTGCCTCCTCCCAGTCCCACAGCACCCTGAGACGCTGTTCTGCCTGTCCCCACAGGGGTCTGTAATGTGGACCACCAGAACAAAGCTGGCTACACAGCTCTCATGCTGGCAGCACTGGCAGCTGTCGAGCAGGAAGATGACATGAACGTGGTCAGGAGGCTGTTCAGCATGGGCAACGTCAACGCCAAAGCCAGCCAGGTTGGTGTGAGCTGGGAGCCACATCCTGACCCTCTCTGCCATCCTCAAGCAGCTGTCAGGGCCACATTCAGCTCTTCCAAGGGGAGGACTGTGGCTCCAAAACCTGGAGGGGCCATTACATGGCAAGGGTGTCACCACAGGAGCTCCTCTTGCCCAGCATCTGGGCTCTCGGGTCTCCCCCACACCTCATCTCCAGCCAGGAGGTGCTTAGGGACCCTGGGGATGGCAGTGGGAAGAGCAGGTGGCACAGCCAGGTAGGAGCAGCCTGGCAGCATCCCTTGCCTCGCAGGCTGGCCAGACGGCACTGATGCTGGCCGTCAGCCACGGCCGGCAGGAGATGGTGGAAGCCCTGCTCGCCTGTGGAGCCGATGTGAACCTGCAGGACGAGGAGGGCTCAACCGCGCTGATGTGCGCCTGCGAGCACGGCCGCGTGGAGACGGTGAAGCTGCTTCTGGCTCAGCCCACCTGCAACATCTCCATCGTGGACAGCGTAAGCCTCTGCCGCTGGGGCCTGGCACACCCACCCACCCTGTGTCCCGTCCCCGGACCTCTCCCCAGCTGCTCTCCCTTGCCTTTTAGGACGGTAACAACGCCGTCACCATCGCGCTGGAGGCCGGCCACAGCAACATCGCCGTGCTGCTCTATGCCCACCTCAACGGCACGAAGGCACAGCTGCCCGTGAGTACATCAGCCCCCACCACACACCCTGTCCCACACGAGGGCCACAGAGGTGGTACCGTGCCACCGGCTCAGCTGCACCCTGGGCGGGAGGCCCTTGGGAGGGGACAGGGCTGTGACACCGACAGTGCTCCCTGAGAATGGGCTGCAGGGGCGAGAGCAGAGCTTTCTGGGTGCCACGTGCTCGGTGCATCCTCAGTAGCCCGGAACGAGCCTGGCTGGCCCTGATCAGGAGTTGCTGAAGGGGTCTCTCGTGGCACTGTGTGACTTTCTCTGCAGCAGGGGACATCACCGACAGCCACAAAGTGCCCTGGGAGCCCAAAGAAACCAAATTAGTGACCTTTGGATCAAGCCAGGAGCTGGTTGGCTACCATCAGCGTTTGGCTGTAATTTATGTTCCCTCTCCTGCCACCCCTTCATGTGGTACATCGCTCCCTGCAGCTGCAGATGCTTTAATCCTGCTGTCACTAGAGCAGGTGACATCCCTGGGCCTCACTCGCCCATCTCTGCTGCTGGAAGGGGCCCACGTGCAGCCACCTCACTCCAACAAGTGACAGAGGAGCCAAGCATCATGACCTTGGGGTGGGATTCACAGCAAACAGAAGCCACCCCCATCCCCTCTGCTCCCCCTTCAGCCCTGCTCCCCACCACGACCACTGGAGCTGCACTGCCTCAGAGCCCTCTGCAAGTCACTGACTCACTGGAACAGCAGAAAACAAACCCCACAGGAACAGCCCTGGTTTCTGCTCTCAGCCAGCTCCAGGAAGGCATTGGAGCCAGTGATGGGGCACAGGGCTGCAGGAGGGCAAACATTGCTCATGGGGTGCCAGCAGGGAAGCAATGCTCAGCAGGAATCCTGCACAGCAACAGGAGAAGGGACACAAACCAGCTGGTTGACACTGCCTCGGATGTGGACTGGGAGCACTTCCAGAGAGAAATACTCGCCGCCCTTCTTTTGTGGCATTTCCTTTCCTGGCTGAAATCTGAACTTTTTTGAGCATATGAACACAAACTTAGATTCCTTATTCAAAGGATGGAGTTCAACACAAAATCATTTGGTGATTTGATTTGCTCGATGGGAGCAAGAGTTCTGGGTTCTCGGGGCTGCAGCCAAGCTGACAGAAGGGGGCTGGGGAGCCACAAGCATAGGAACTGAGACTGCCCAGCCAATACCTACATGGGAGCAGGAATCTTCTCCCCAGGGAGAGCAGTGACCACCTAAACATTTCCCATTTTAACCAGTCTCACAGCCACTGACTGCAAAGGCAACCAAGTCCCTTGCTGTCCAGTTTCCTTCCCAAAAGGGAGGAGAGTGGATGAGAATGGCACCAGGAACAAAAGATGGGCTAGAAGAGCTCAGAGCAAGCCTATGGCCCACAGAAATGGAGGCGTATGTTGGAGGAGGTGTGTGCATCTATGCAAGCGTGTGTGCATCAGGTGGGGTGGGAACAGACAAGGTAAGGACAAAGGTCCGGGAGGAAGAAGAGAGGCTTTTGCAAGTGAAGCTGGTTCCGCTCTCTGAATCCCTCACAAAGGTAACGCGTGCTGCAGCTCTGCGTCCACTCCTCAGCCCAGCCTCCTTCACCATCACTCTTGCCCTTCCCAGGCCTGGTCTGAGCCACAGTCAACTGAGAAATGCTCCCCAAAAAGCTTGTTCTGGGCATCACGCTGCTGTCCTCGCAGTGGGGCTGTCTCAGCTTTGCACTGAAGTTCACATATGATGCTCACAGCCACTCTAGTACACTGTTCCGTATGTATCCCATACTCACAGCTTTAGTTTCACAGGTTTGTTTACTGGTATTTTAATACTGATGTTTATTTTCAAGATATAAATAAAATTCAAAGTAAAACACTTTGTAATATTACAGTGACCATCAGCAGTCTCCTACCTCCTTGCCTGGCTCACGCGAAAGCCCCCAGAGCACGTTCAGCCAAGGGACAGCCTGGCACAGCCCTTGCCCTGAGCAGCTGCGCACACTTTTCAATTCATCCCCTGCAAGTTTATGAACTGGCTGCATCCCTCCCTCTGGTTTTCTTCCAGCTGAACTCTCCCGGTCAGGAACCAGACTCAGGTACCATGGTGTCCGTTTCCCTTCGCAGGACCAACCAGGAGACCGGGACCAGATGTACGGATGGCTCTTCCCTACGCCTGCTGCTCTGACATTAAGCTGCATTTATTAAAGGTCACTCATTAGGTGGAGAGTGAGGATTCAAAGCCTCCTCCCTCCTCATGTGGTGAAGGATATTTGGGAAGGGCTACAACTGCTTTGAGCATCTCCAACAGCAGTTTAGCTCTGTCTGGCCACTGACTCACAGCCGATGACCACCTAGCACCATCAGGGCTGGCAGCCACAAGAGCAAAGTCTCCTTGGTCACCGCTAATGCTGTGCAGGGGACAGCAGTCAAAGAAGTAAACTGAGACAGACTTGCACCCACAGATAGTTCCTGACAGCTCTGCTGTGTCGCATAGAACAGGGAACTGGGGACTCACCCAAGGCTCTGAAACTGAAAGAATCAAGAACTGAACACACGACAGCCTGAGCACACATTGACAGAACCCACCCCAGGCCACCCACAAGCCAACCAGGGCACAGAGAACATCCACACAAGGAGAGAAGTAATCCTCACTATCTGCCTGAAATTCAAGGGCCTGGGCATCTATCCCAGCAGGGCTCTCCTCGGCTTCAGAATACCCAAACCCTAAATCCCACTGAAGTGCCATACCCAAGGACATGGGCAGATGGGGAATGTTCCCACCAGAACGCACAGGGTCAGGAGCTGCAGAGCCAGCTCAGTTCAAACACACCACAAACCACAATCGCTCTGTTACAGACAGAAAATGCCAGCACATAAAAACAGTTTGTGGACCCTGACGGTTTTCAGGCTCAATCCTAACCTTCTCAGCCTTACTTTTACTTTATATAACGCTTAAAACAATAAATCTTTCCAGCTGATGGGGTGGTGGAAGAGAAAGCTAAGGAAGACAGTAAGTGAAATTAATATGATATACGGACTTCTCTAAGGGGAGAGAGACAAGCACTCACTCCATGACTAACTGCCAGGAGACAGCAAGCAGGTGTATTTATAGAACAGTCCACAGAGGACAGACAGACAGATGCATGTAGCAGGTGCTACTTCGCAAGCCAGTACAAAGCTCAACTTTCAACTTGGAATTAAACTCCACAGAAAACCAGTAAGTTAAGCAGCACCACTTTACTGGTTACCTACAGAAAAACACTTCCAGAAAGGTCGGGAATAAGGTTGCTGTAATCAAAACAAAGTTATTGGCAGTGAGTGCCAGCATCATGTGGAGCCCCAGTGAGAGGCAGAGGCTGCTCCCATCCCTCCGCTGAGCCCAGACCAAGGGCAGCAGCACCTGGACAAACCGAGACCCATGCCAGGGACTACTGTAAAACCTTTTATTGCAGCGAGGCGGCCCAGCGGCTCCACCACGTTGGCCGTGGCCGAGGGCCCAGCCTCAGCGTAGCCGACGGGCCTCCCGCTCCGACTCCAGCAGGGTGAGGACGTCGCCCTCCCGCACGGGCCCCTTCACGTTGCGGATGATGGAGCGGCTCGTGTCGTCCATGAACTCCACGCGCACCTGTGGGGCGAGAGGTGTCAGCGCGGCCCGGCCCGGCCCGGCCCAGCAGCCCGGCCCCGCCCCGCCTCGCTCACCTGCGTGCACTGCCCCTGCGACCCCGTCCGGCCCAGCACCTTCGTCACCTGAGGGGACACAGCAGGCGTCAGCGCGCGGTCCCGCCCCCGGCCCGACCTCCCCCCGGTGCCGCTGCCCTCACCCTGGCCAGCTTGATGGGCTGCACGCGGCTCGTGTCCATGGCGGCGCTGGAAAGGGGCGGAGCTTCCCTGCGTTGTATTATATAGCGCTAAGTCTCGCGAGATCTGGCGCTCCCGCCATTGCGTCACATTCAGACCAGCCAAATCTCGCGAGAACTGAGCTGCTTCATCGAGCATCAAGTCTCGCGCGATCCAGCGCTCCCGCCGTATCTCAACCTTAAACCGGGCCAAGTCTCACGAGATGCTGAGCAGTTACAGTCTCACGAAATCCAGCGCTCCTACCCTTGGGCAACATTATACAGCCCCAAGTCTCGCGACACGCTGAAAAACTTTATTCAGCGCTAAGTCTTGCGAGAACCGACTCTCCCGCCCCAGCATACCCTTATATAGAGCCCAGACTCGCAAGATCCGGCCCTTCCGCCCCAGTTCAACCTTATGCAGAGCCAAACCTCGCAAGACCTTGAACAGCTTTATAAAGCACCAAGCCTTGCAAGAACCTCCTCACACTCTCATACCACCAGCGCTCAGGACACTGAGTGACGCACCCCCCGCTGCAACTCTGTATAGAGACAAGTCTCGCGAGACCTTGAGATGAGCACAAATCTCGCGAGAGCCCGTGCAGTCTTAGGAGCACTAAATCGCGCAAGAGCCAGTGTGGCCTCAGCCAGTACCAAATCTCGCGAGAGGCTGCTCAGCCTTAGCCAGCACGAACTCTCGCGAGACCCAGTGCATCTTCCTGCCCTTCACAGAGGCGAAGATGGCGACCGCCACTCGCCTCATCCAGCGCTTCCGCAACTTCTTGGCGGGGGTAAGGGCGGCTCCGGTCTCCAACACCACTGGGGGTGCCGGGTGCTGCGCGCTCCCGTGCGGCGCTGTCCTGCGCCGTGCAGCTGCCCGCGGTGTCGCGCGGCGCCCAGCATGGCCTGAGCCACTGTGGCTTTGCCTTGCAGCGGGACCTCCAGTCGAAGCTGGCGCTGCGCTACACGGAGATCTCCAAGAGGTACCGGCGGGGCGGCGAGGCTCGGCGTGAGTGCTGAGACTCGCCCGCTGCCGCCGCTGACATTGTGGAACCGTTCTCCGTCTAGAAGCCAGCCGCCGCCTCGGCTCCCGGTGGGCCCCAGTCACAAGCTGGCCAATAACTATTACTGCAGCCGGGATGGACGGCGGGAGGCTCTGCCGCCCATCGTGGTGGTGGCGGGGCAGAAGACGCTGGCTGCGGGGGCTCAGGCTGGCAGGTGGGTCTGAGATGAGTGGGTTTATACATGGTTTGGTTTATGCTAGAGATGCAGAATTCTTCCAGCAAGCAGTATGGGATTTTACAGGGCGGTAGCAAAAGGCTGAACTGATTTCTTATGTCTATATCTGTTCTTGGGTTAGCTGGAAGGCTAAAGAATCTCCCCTAGCTGGATTTCACCCCAACGGAGAGCAACAAAGGTGGTGAAGGTTCTGGAGAACAAGTCTTGTGAGGAGCAGTTGGGAGACCCAGAGTTGTTGTTTAGAAAGGTTTAGATTGGTTATTAAGAAAAAATTCTTCATAGAAAAGCTTGTCGAGTGTTTGAACACACTGCCCAGGGAAGTTGTGGAGTCACCATTCCTGGAGGTGTTTAAAAAACTGATAGATGTAGTGCTTAGGGACATAGTTTAGTGGTGGTTTGGCAGTGTGAGGTTAGGAGTTGGACTTGATGATCTCAAGGGTCTTTTCCAACCTAAATGTTTCTGTAATGAAACCTGTGCTCCTGATTAAATGTGAGTCTGGTTTTCATAATGTTATTGAAGCCTTTTTCATCCTTCCTTGATCCCAGTTCAGGCTCTGCAGTGACAACAGCTGAGAAGAAACCAGTGACACCAGGCCCAGCATTGAAGAAGTGGGAAATTTCAAAAGACCAGCCCTATTTGTGAGAAATAAATGTGACAGGGCTGGATGTGCAGGTCGCAGTTTATCGAAATAGCAGCACCTTAATGGGGGGGCCGTGATGCATTTTGAAACAGTGATGCTGCATGGACCTTGTTCCAGTGCTGTGGTGCATGGCTAATAAATGTATCTAAAGCTGTGGATATACCCCCTTTTGTCTGTTTTATTTTATCCAAATGACTCATTTTTAATATAGTTTTGGATGTAAAGTTTTCATGGGGGAATAACAACTCAGTACACACACTTGAGCTTAAACTGAGTGGATTTGTGACCCTGCTGCAAGGTGAGACCTAAAAATACCCCTGCGGTACCTCTGAAGGACGGATGTGAACGAGACATCCTGGCCTAAAGGCTCTGATGTTCTGGTTTTGCGGTCAGACTGCAGCGGTTTGCAAGTGCCCACTGTCCTGGCCAGCCTGCCCTGCTCCGCAGCCTGGTCTCTTCCCAAGAACGGCAGGTCCTGGGGTCGCTGGGGGTCCGGTGCTCCCGTTCTGATGCCCGCTGGTGGGTATGCTGGCGTACGGGGCGGTGAGTGCCGGCAGCCGGGCTCAGCGTTGGCGGCGGCTTCATCCCGCTGCCTCGAGGGGAACGGTAAAGTGATGGAGCGGAGCTCGGGCGCGGCTCAGCTCTGCGGGAGCGGCCCCGCCCCGCCCGGTACCCCTTCCCGCTCCCAGGGGCCCACGGCGGGGAGGGCGGGGCTTCCACAAGGGCACGGACCCGCCCGGGCAGGCCATTGGCGCAGGTCGTCCGCATGCGCGCTGCTGGAGCTCACCCCCTCTTCTTGGGTCGCGGCGGCGGCGGCGGGGTCTGACGGAAGAGGCTACGGCCATGACGCGGCTGCCGCTGCTGCTGCTGCTCCTGCTCCTGCTCCTCCCGTCGCTGCCGCTGTCCCAGCCAGGGCTCGGTAAGAGGGGCGGGCGGCCGCTGCGAGCGCCATGGATGCCCATTGGCTGACCGGGCGCGCCCTTCGCGCTGATTGGCCGGCACCCTCACGCCCCGCGCGCGGGCTCCTCTCAGCGTGGGGCGCGGGGTCTCCCCTCATCGCCCTCACGCTCCTTTCCCCCATAATCCCCGTCATTAGCTTCATCCCCTCTTCTCTGCCCCCTCTCCTCGTTCTCCCCCCTTCATTCTTTCCCCCCCCCCATCCTCCCTCTCTCCCTCTTCTCCCGCAGCCACCCTGTCCCGATGCCGCCCGCCGTTCCAGTGCGAGCCTGGCTTTCGCTGCTTCCCCCGGGAGTGGCTCTGCGATGGGCACCCTGACTGCGTTGGCGGCGAGGATGAGCAGGGCTGCGGGACAGAGACCCCCGAGGAGAGGAGCCCCGCAGAGCAGAGCCCGAAGGACGTCCCAGTGACCTCGCCGCAGAGCGGGGCTGCACTGTCCCAAGGAGGCGCAGGTACGGGGCTGCGGGAGGGTGGGGGTCCCGGCCGTGCTCGAGGGTTGACCCTGACTGAAACCTTTCGCCTCCACCGGTTCCAGCCCCTCGGAGGCAGCGGTGCTTCCCGCGGCCCGCTTGGAGCAGAGGAAGAAGCATGGGGTCAGCCCTGCCTTGAGCTTCTTCCCGAAGACTCCCTCAGTCAGGGTCAGATCATGCACAGAACTTTGCACATCCTTTCTGACCTCTTGTATTCACGGCACGTTCTCTCTTCATTATCTGTGGTGCGCCTACTGCCTAGTGCCAAAATACCTGGGTGTATGTGGCAGATACAGGATAATCTAAATTTGGAGGAGTATGTAAACTCCTCTTTGGCAATCTAGGCTTGAAGTAGTCTTAATATGCCTGATTTTCCCCTTGAGCTGCAGTTCAAGATTCCAGAAACTACATTTTAGAGAATTTCCTGCTATTTTCTGGAATTTCCTGCCATTTCCTGCTGCCACAAGGAGAGGTTAGGATGCTGCAGCTACAGCTGAGGACTTCCCCAGCTTGCCCTATTATGCATTTCCAGTTGGACACTTCTCTGACGTGGGTTAATCACAGTAACAGCAGACCATAAAATCATAGAATGTGCTGAATTAGAAGGGACCCACAAAGACCATCGAGTCCCACTGCTGTCCTTGCATAGGATAACCCCAACATTCACATTGTGTGTCTGAGGGCCTTGGCCAAACGCTTCTGGAATGTTGTCAGACTTGGTGCTGTGACTGCTTCTTTGGGGAGCTGTCCCAGTGCTCCACCACCCCCTAGGGGAAGAGCCTTCTCCTCATGTCCAACCTAACTTTCCTCTGGCACACCTTCCTGCCATTCCCTCAGGTCCTGTCAATGGTCACCAGAGAAAAGAGCTCAGTGCCTTCTCCTCCCCTTGTGAGGAAGCTGCAGGTCATGATGAGGTGTCCCCTCAGTCTCCTCCTGGCTGAACAGACAAAGTGGCTTCAGCTGCTCCTCATACGGTTTCCTCTCTAAACTCTTCACCAACTCCATGCCCTCCTCCAGTAGCTTTAGATCCTTTTTACCCTGTGGTGCCCAAAACTGCCCCTGGAGCTCAGGGCAGGGCCGCATCAGTGTGGAGCAGAGCAGGACATTCCCCTCCCTGGACCATCGAGCAATGTGCCCCAGGACGTGTTTCGGCCCCTTGGCTGCCAGGGCGCACTGATAAGATTTTGCATGAATTGAGAGAGGCCTCTTGGTACTCTTGAGGTGAACTGGGAACTCGGCCAGATTTGGCTTGGAGACTGCTTTGAATGCTGACCACGAGGTGAGCTGGAAGCCTGATGAAATTCTTTCTCTTTCCTCCCAGAGACCTCAACAATGCCTGTGCCTGGGAGCTCTGTGCCATCGAGGAGTCAAAGCCGCACATGGATCTTGATTATTGCAGGTATGTGAGACTTGGAGCACTGCACATCCTGTTGGTCTTGGCTTGGGCTCCAAATGGAGTATCCTGGTGGAGGTAATTACTGACATGTATCAGAGGCTGATTTCCCTGGGCTAGGGGAGACCTCACTCCACAGCTTAATTATTCCCCTGACTTGGATTCATTGTGTCCTTGGAACATGCGATCTGGCACTAACTCACTGCTCTCTCTGTCCCTTGTCCTTGAGGGAGGCTGCTGATCTCTCGCTGTTGGCTGATGCTGTTGAGTGGCAGTGCCAGTACTGGTGTCCAGAGCTGGTGTAGTGAGTGGTTTTCTGCTTGTGCACTCTCCTCTCCAGCGCTCCTGAGTGTCCTGGTAGCTGTGGGTTCTGTTACTGTTTGGGGCCTCTCCAAAGCAAAAACCAGCTCTGACATCCTCGGTCTTGAGAAAGGATCCAGACAACAGCTGATGCCCGACAAGAGCCAGACAGGCTCATTTCCCCGAAGGGTAAGTTTCTTGCACCCCATGTGCCCTGTCTGTGTGATGGAGAAATCCCTCTTGCCCCATGTTTCTGGCCTCTAAAGCTTTCCTCTCTGGGGCAGCTTTTCCCAGCCGTCCTGCTGCTGGTCACCCCTATGCTTGGGGTTTCAGTCTGCCCTGGAGCAGCAGAGCTCTCCCTTTACCTTTCTTCCTCACAGTCAGGCATTAAGGCTCTTGCACATCTACAGGAACAGTTGCACAATGCAGGCTGAGAAGCTGCTGGCTTCATTGTTAGTCATGTGCTGGTCTCTGTCCTCCCTCTGCAGCCAAGGACACTGAGCACTCCTGAGAGTGCTCAGTCCATCTTCTGATGGAGGTTGTTTTCCTCCACTTTGGACCCCGCACTGGGGTCAAACCAGGGTTTTGCCCAAAGGACTGTCCTTAAACAGGTGTTTTCCTATTCTTGTAACAGGTATCTTTAGCATGAGGTGACAAGATGGGACTGGCCAGGTCTCCCTCCTGCTCACCACAGAGGATGACTGAATTGGACATAAGCTCTCAAATCTGTGTTGTTACACTGGAATAACAAGAGGATCATAGAATTACGGAGTCATAGTATCGTTAAAGTTGGAAAAGACCTCCAAGATCATCAAGTCCAACCATCAGCCCAACAGCACCGTGCCTACCGGTGCTTCCCCTTGGAAATGGCTCTTGCCTTGTGGGACTGCTTTGGCAAAGGCAGTACAAGTTTCTCCATGGTTCTTGCCTCCAGGGATTGTTAATGCTGATTCTCACCACTGTGGCCTTGGACCCAAAGGTTTTATTCTCCACGGAATGAAAGGTGCTATTCAGTTGTTTGCTTCCACTTCCAGCCAGGCAACTCTTTTCACCTTCCCCATTCTTCCCCCTGATTTTGCCACGGCACAGAGACTTTCTCATCCCTGTGAGCAGGGGCTCGCTGGCTCTGCTCAGACCAGACGAATACTCCATGTTTGTGTTAGTGTTGGGTTGCTATTCAGCCCGATGGACAGAAAGCTTTTCCTGGCAGATCAGCCACAGGGGTGGAAGTTGAAAAGCTTCCTGTCTGCCCTGGCCTTGTTGCACAGCCACGCTGGGTCAGCGCAGGGCAGGCAGCTTCGGGGCTCACTCCATGCTGGCAAGAATCTCTTTCCACCCCAGTGCTGCACTCTGGGAGTTGCTTCTCTAACACTGTTAATGATGCCTTCCTTAAAACTGTTCTGACAGGAGTGGTGTCCCTTAAGGATCTGTACTGGGACCAGTGCTGTTTGATGTCTCCAATACTGGGGTGTGTGGTGGGATCGAGTGCACCCTCAGCAGGTTCGTGGCTGACAGGGAGCTGGGTGGCGCAGCGGATTCCTCTGGGGGAGGGGTTGCCATCCAGAGGGGCCTTCAGGCTGGAGGAGTGGGCACATGGGAACACGATGTGGTTCAGTGAGGTCAAGTGCAAGGTCCTGCACCTTGGACAGGGCAATCACTGGAGAAGGAAATGCTCTGGGAAACCTTATTGTGCCATTTCACTGTAGCCAGGGGGCTTGCAAGAAAGATGGAGAGAGACTTGAGGAAGAAGGGGTTGGATGGGGTTTTGTGCACCCTGGTTCGGTGGGAGGTGTCCCTGCCCATGGCAGGGACATTGAAATCAGATGGGCTTGTAAAGCCCCAACCTTACTTTCCAAGGTGGTGTGAGGCTGGTGGGCAGGGTGGCAGGGGGTGAGCGGTGCTTTGGGCTTGGTGGCGTGTCCATGAGTCCTGCAGGGCCCCGTCTGTCCTGGCTCCCCTGGCAAAGGGCAGCTTCTCCTGGGGCAGGGGCCAGGGGAGTCGCCCCCCATGATTGCCTGCACGGCTGGGGGGGGGGCTGAGCCCTATGGGCTGAACCCTGGGGGCGTCTGCGAGCCCTTTGGGGCTTGGTGGATGTGATGTGGGGCTGGGCATTGATTTTGCCTCTCTGCCTGGTTGTGGTGCCCCTGCACTCCCTGCCCATCCCATGCAGGCACAGAAAGGTTTGGGATAACAGCTTTAGTGGAAAATCTAATCGAAGTACAAGAAAGTCACTAAACCTCCTCATCAACCCCCACTCGCCAGCCCCCAACGCCACCCCCACCCACAACCAGCCCCCCGCAGACACAGAATAATCACTCCAAAACCCACCCCCCAACACCCATCCCCACCCCACACCCCCGCCCACAAAAAACACCCCCCCACTCCCACCTCCCAGCCCATCGGATTTGTCTCCATCCCGAATCCCCCCCACCAGCCCCAGCAGCGCCATCCAGAGCCTTGCGCTTGCCCCTGGCCATGGGGACACTGCAGGCGTGGTGCTGGCTGATCCCAGATGTTCCCAGGGAGCAACCCATGGACGCCCCCAGGGTTTCCCAGCAGCCCCTGTGGAGAGGACGCCATGCTCCCGCCTGGAATCCCCATGGGGTCCCTGTTGGCTTGGACCTGGAGGGCAACAGAGTGGCCGGCGCTGGCGTTCTGGTGCTGGGGGATGTTCCAGCCCAGGAGGCTGCCCTCATCCATGGGGACATCAGTGCCCACAGAGATGTTAAGGTGTGGGAGGGTGTCCTACTCCATGGGCACATCGGTGGTGACAGAAATGTCCAGGACTGCTGGGTTGTCCTCATCCATCTCCACATCCGTGCTGACAGAGATGTTGATTGTCAGCACGGAGTCATCTTCCATAAGGACGTCGGTGCTGAGGGAGATGTCGAGGACGTCACTGGGGTCCACATCCATGGGCTCAGCAGTGTCCCTGAGGGCGTCGCGTGGACGAGCGGCCCAGCACTGGCCCCTGGCAAAGGCGGCAGCCAAGAGCCGGGCTCTGTTCTTGCTGCTCCAGGGCAGCTGGAGGGCTTGAAGGGGCCGGTGGCGGAGGGCGGTGGCTGTCAGCCCTGTCCGGGGGAGAGGGAGCTGTGCTGGGCTGGGGGCTGCGGAGAGTCTGGTGGGGCACCCGCCGAGCTGCGCCCCAGCCCGGCCGTGCCCCTGCTCTGCTGCGGGGCCGTGGGGCGCCTGCGGCACGGAGCATCCCTGCGGGGACAGGAGAGCCGGGAGTGCCGAGGGGCCCGGGGCAGCCGGGGGTGCCGTACCTGCTGGGGCTGTCCAAAGGCCTGCGGTGCCCACCCCACGCCGGGGTTGCCCAGGGTGCCAGGAATGGCGCCGCAGGCACCAAACTTGGCTGATTCTGAAAGGGAACCATGAGCGAACGCTGGCGCTGCCAGCCCAGGCTGGGGCAAGAAGGGGAGGAGGGGCTGAGGAGGAGGAGGAGGAGGAGGAGGGAGAGGGGCAGTGGAGGAAGGGCTGTGCATTTCCCCCAGGGTGTCCCTGGGTGCAGGGTCGGGGTCAGTCCTTGCCTCTTGCCGAGCAGGCGGAGGTGCAGAGGAAAGGCTGCAGGACTCATCGTGTCGGGGAGCCCAGGGCCTACAGTGTGGGTGCCCCAGAGCTGGCAGTGCCGGGCTGAGCTCTGCTTGCCTCTGGGTCCGGCCCGAGACTGGCGCGCGGCGCAACTGCTCTGGGTGCAACTGTTCAACCGTCGCCGGGCAAGGACCGTTGGGTTTCTGCACCGCGCGACAGCTTTGCCCGCTCTGCTTGGGGAGAGCAGGGGTTCCCAACAGAGTGCAGGGTCCCACGCACTGTCTCCATGGAAGCCAGTACCCAGTGGCGTCCCTCAGGGGTCCCTACTGGGACCAGTATGGTTTAATCTCTTCACCAACGAGAGACAGACAGGAAAAGGGGCAAGAGTTCTAAACTGAAAGGCAGGAGGCTCAGACAAGCTCTGTGTTACCATTCTTTTTTTGCTGAGGATGGTGTGTCTCTCGCCCAGGTTGCCCGAAGTGGTGGTAGAAGCCACATCCCTGGTTGCATTCAAGGCCAGGTTGGACAGGGCTTTGAACAACCTGATCCAATGGCAGGGGTCCCTGCCCATGGCAGGGGGGCGGGATTACATGATCTTTGAATCATCTGATCCAACTCATCATTCAACTCAAATCGTTCTATGGTAAGGTGAAAAACTTAAAACCTTCCTTCTTCTTTAGAGCCAGTGAAAGGAGTGGAGGGCCCAGTGGAGTGGTAAGGTGGTTTACAAATCCCAGTGGGACAGGTCTGAGCTGGGGCTGATAGAAGTTCTTGTGCTGTCAAGGCCGCATGGCAGAGGTCAGTTGTCAGCAGCCTGTTCCAGATCATCCTCTTAGCTCGATCTGCTGAGCTGGGATGGGCTGTTCTGTTATGTGCAGAGACCCCTTGCTCTGGGCAGTGGGGAGCAAGTGGTGGGTAAACAAAGCAGTTTCAACCTCTTCCCTTTGCAAGGTCATGCAGGTTTTGCTTACTGATCCCTGAGCTGAGTGTCTCAGGATTGAAATAAACACATTTTTATGAGTCTTATGCCAAAACTTGTAGCAGTGTTTGTGACAGCAATTTCCCTTCCTCTGTGCTGTGCCAGAAGCATTTTTGTTGTCCTAATCCCCAGGCTCAGAGACTTCAATTGTAGTGGAGCCTGAGCTGCTTTTCAGCTTAGGAGCAGCTTTTTGCTGCAGGTCTCTGTATTTAATTAGATCAGTTCATGGAGATCAATGGGATGTTTCACGTGCTGGGGCAGGGTTGTGTTCTTGTCAAGACATCAAAGATCGTCCTGTTTAATTTTTTTTCTCTTTTCACTTGCAAATCAAAAGGATTATTTCCTCCTCTTCAGTTCCTATAGTTCAGAGGAACTTCTACTGCATGCAGTATCCCAGTCCATGTTGTCTTCCTTGCTGTGGGAGTGATGGGGCTGAAGGTTCTGTGGTGATCTGGGTGATCTGGTGGCACAGGGCAGTGGTGCAGGAGCAGCCGGTCACCCTGGGTATCCTCTTGGGCACCGTGTGGAGGGCGAGATGGGTCCTTCATCTCTTCCGCTGTAAATCTGGTCTGTGGAGCTTTGAGGGATGAGCTGGGAGGTCACAACTATTTCCCTCCTCTGGGCTGTGAGAGTTGGTGGAGCAGAGGCTCCTATGCCTAATGAATGGCTGGTGCCAAGAGCAGCATCTGTTGTGGGGGCACAAAGCGGATACAAATCCTGCATGTCTGCACCTTTCTGTGCCTGGCAAGGAGAGCCCTTCAGGGTCAAATCAAGGCAAGTTCATGCTCGTCTCTTCAGCTTGCTATTGTGGATGCTCTCCTGGGAAACAGGATAACGTGTGACAAACACAAGCCACTGGTAAGAACGGAATGAGGCAAAAGAGAAGTGCAGAGCTGGAAATAGTTCCTTACATAAAGGGCTGGTTCTTCAATCTCATTATTGTCTTAAGGAGCTGACACTTAGCTGCCTCCAACTCTTACAATGCAAATCACAATCTGATCAGCAATCGGCTTTGGGAACCTGGCAGGTGCCACGTGGCACCATGACATGGCCAGTGCCCTTCGGGGAGCAGCTCACAGCTGCTCACTGGAGTTCACAGCACTTGTCCCAGCCGGCACTCACCTGGTGAGAGCATTCCCATGAAGCCAAGGCTGCTGTCCCACAGCCTGTGACAGGAATCGCTGCTTCAGAGGGTCAGGCACGATGAGGCAGCTGGGGATGAGGCGTGCGAGTCTCTCCGCCAGCCTGAAGATAGGGGACCACCGGGACTGCTGTCGGACACCCGAGGAAGAGGAAGTCCACATCCCGTTTGCCCAGGATAGCCTGGTAAAGCAATGGAGCTCCATGCAGAACGTGACGGACAGACACCAGGAGAAAAGCAAGACTCCCATCCAAAGGAACAAGTACCTGCTCAACATTAACGTGGGTGGCAAATTGTTCCAGATTGCTTACAGCGTAGCGGCCCAGTATCCCATCACCAGGCTTGGGAAGCTGGCCCTTTACACAGACCCTATGAAGAAGCTGCAGCTCTGTGATGACTACTCAGTGCAGAAAAACGAGTACTTCTTTGACAGAGATCCTTCCATTTTCCACTACGTTTTCCACTTCTACCGCAGCGGGGTCCTGTGGGTCATGGATGAGATGTGCCCCAGTAACTTTGTGGAGGAAATCGAGTACTGGGGAATCCATCTGAAATATTCCCAGCGCTGCTGCCGGATCCTTTTTGAGGAAAAGCAGGATGAACTCAGTGAGTATCTGAAAATACAGAAGGAGCTGGAGGCAGAACTGGAGCCCCTGGACTCAGCGGAGCACTTTGAGGGCAGATTTCTGGGGGGGGTTCGGAAGTCAGTCTGGAACCTCATTGAGAACCCCTACTCTTCTGTCCCAGCCAAGATCATTGCTGTCATGTCGAGCTTCTTTGTGCTTGTCTCCATCGTGGGGATGACACTGAGCACGGTGGAAGAGATGAAGCAAAAGACAGGGAAGATGTGGATGGAGCAGCTGGAGATGATCTGTGCCATCTTCTTCACCTCTGAATACCTCATGCGGCTCATATCCTCCTCCAGCTTCAAGAAGTTTTTGCGGGCAGCATTCAATGCTATAGACCTGGTGGCCATCCTGCCCTTCTACATTCAGATCCTCTTTGAAAATCTGGACCAAGGAGATGACCTTTACCATGAGGAACTGGACAAGGTGGAGAGTGTGAGCAAGCTGGGCAAAGTCCTCAAGCTCATCAAGCTCATGAGGATCTTCCGCATCCTCAAGCTAGCACGTCACTCCACCGGCCTCCGGGCCTTCGGCTTCACCATGCGCCAGTGCTACCAACAGGTTTGCTGCCTCCTCCTCTTCATCGCCATGGGGGTCTTCACCTTCTCTGCTCTCATGCACTCGGTGGAACATGATGTCCCAGGCACCAACTTCACCAGTATCCCCTACGCATGGTGGTGGGCAGCGGTAAGGTCTAAACACCTTATTCCAGAGAGGGATGTGGTGGGGCTCTGTGGGTAGGGCCTGCCCTGGTGCTCAAGGGATTAACCACTGCTGCTGGCCAGGAGGCAGAAAAGGGCCTGGTCTTCCCACGAGCTCATTAATGGTGGGAAACCCAGAGCCTTGCACACTCGAAGAAAAGAAATCAGAGATTTAGACTAAGCTCAGAAACTCAAAAGCCAGCGCTAGGGTGTGATAGTGGGACAGAGGTGGTGACCTGGGCACTTCCAGGCCTTGGTTAGTGACAAGGGGCATGTGACTTAGCCCAGGTTTTATCTGTCATGGGACACAAGTGTTGGGTGGATATGGTTCAGAGCTCACAGCTCTGTGGGGATGGGGACAGCCTGAGGCTCGTGCACCATTGCAACCTGGCAGCCTTGGGAGGTGCAAGGGGGCCAAGGCTTGTGGAGTTGGGTTGGAGGACCCAAGGTTGTATGTAGGGACCAAGAAAATGTGATCACACTCTGCCTCAGCCCTGAGAGGGTACACAGACCAGTGTGTGCTGCAGCCAGGGACAGGAGCCCTTGTTTGGTGCCCTGCTCGTGCCAGGACCTGGCAGCTCTGCTGAGCCGAGCGCTATAATAAACCTGGGATTACCTCGAGATGAGGAGCAGCTAAAGCACTTGAGAGCCAAGGGTTACAAGGGCATTTTGATTTATGGATCCCACAGATTGCTTCTGTTCTTATAATCCCCCTTGGCCACCACAAGCTGCCTGCTACAGATTCACCCCTCTTCAAAATCACTCAGCAAAACCACCAGATTTGAGGATTTAAACGGCACGGGGTGATCCCGTCAGCATGGCTCCATGCAACACTCAAACCTCTCTGCCTCCACTCACACCCTGGCTCCATAGTCCTGCACCCTTGTCATCCAAACGCAGTTCCTAAGGTGCATTCCCGGGAAGTACCTCTGTTTCCCTCGCAGGGAGGGTCCAGGAAGCTTGGTTCCTGTGAGACCGAGCAGCTTACGGCCAGGAAGCACTGGAGCCGCTGCTCCATGGGGGCAGGAAGATCCAGCAGACGGTCTGGCTGCTGGGAAGGTTCAGCTCCCTGATGTCCAGCTGCTTTTGAAGAGACAAACATGAAAGGGAGGAGGGAGCAGGCAGGCTTGCCTCTGGTGTGCTGTTGGGGCCTCACCCAGCTCTTTTCTTGAGCTCCGGTGCAGCCTGGGGAGCTGAGCCCTGGCCGTGCTGCGCTGCTGTTCTCGGTGATACCCGGCTGCCACGCAGGGGCAGAGGGCAGGGGTCCCAGTGCCAGCGGGTGGGGGCTGCTGGGCTTCCTCACGTAGGATTTTATCCTTTTCCATCTTTGCCCAGGTCAGCCTCTCCACCGTGGGCTATGGAGACACTGTGCCCGACACGGTGCTCGGCAGGATGGTGGCATTCGGCTGCATCTCCTTTGGCATCATCCTCAACGGAATGCCCATCTCCATCCTCTACAACAAGTTTTCTGACTACTATGCCAAGCTGAAGTCCCACGAGACCAGCAACTCAGTCAAGCTCTCCAGGAAGTTCCACTTGAAAAAGCGAGTCCTGCGGAAGCTGTCAGAGTGCTGCCGACCTGACCCCCCCTGTCACCACTGACTGCTACTCCCCAGAGTACCCCTTCGCTGTGGCACATCCTGCCCTCAGCTGGTCATCCTGCCAGAAAGTCCTGTCCCCTGCAGAGGCTCCACAACTTGGGGCAGCGAGCAGCAGCCACAGTAAAGCAGTCACTAAAGGCCCAGCTAAAGAGTGCACTGTACGGCCAAGGCAAGTCGGTCTGTCATGGTGGGGGCTCGGGGCACTCTGGGGATGTGGGCAGCTGGTGGTGGGATGCCTGGGGCTGAACTCTGTCACCCTGCTGAGGATGGTAGAAGTGGGCTTTCATGAGATAAAGCCCAGTGTGATACCTGGGCAGGTGCTGCTCTGCTCCCCGACTGAGCGGGACACGCACAGGCTACCCCGACCACAGGGAACCCTGTGACTCCTTCCCAGCTGAG
The DNA here is from genome assembly GCA_033558185.1 of Dromococcyx pavoninus. Classification (NCBI taxonomy): domain Eukaryota; kingdom Metazoa; phylum Chordata; class Aves; order Cuculiformes; family Neomorphidae; genus Dromococcyx; species Dromococcyx pavoninus. Next base: position 182,431 of record JAUMJL010001159.1, on the reverse strand, counting down.
CAGGCATCCAGCCCAGGCAGAGCCCAGCACAGAGATTTGGGTGAAGGGCCATGGAAGACAGCAGCCATGCATCCTTCCAGCCAAACCCACTTTCCTTCCCATTGGCCTGGGAGCCTTGAGACACGGTTCTGGCAGGGGATGCTGCTGTGATGTAAACCACAGGTACCTTGGGTGTGCAGAGCTGGAAGCCAGAGCATCCCCAGGAAAAGGTGTTTAATAAACTAGACCCAAACCGTTATCTTGGATTCCTGGCCAGATGCTTTGTGTAATTCATTAAACTACTCGTAATCCGAGGTTGAGGAGGGGACATCTCCCCTGGACTCACAGCCACCTCTCCTGCCCATCGGTGGGAAGAAGGGGCTCTTGTGGGATGCAGGTGAGCGTGTTGTTTCGGGGATGAGGTGCCTGGCCCTGGATGTGTTGGAAGAGGAGCTGGGACACCTGCATGTGCTGAGGTCAGCACTGCCCTGCGGTCACATGCTGGTGGCGATAGGGGGCAGTGAGCGCCGTGCTCGTGGGGCACGGGGTTTACCCTCTGCTGGGGGACCCTATCCAGTCCTGGGTGGGATGGGGAGAGGGACCCCAAGCTGTGGGGCGGGCAGTGGCAGGGAAGGGAAGGGCCGACAGTGGCTGGCGATGCTTTTGGGTGAGCGGTGAGAGGAAACTGGTCCCTGACAGTCCAGGATGGGATTTGGTCACCTGCAAGCTGAGCTTGGAGATGAGCTGCTGGGGGCGGGTCTGGTGTCAGCCTGGGACCCGGTTAAGCTGCTGCTGCTGGAAACTGTTGGTAAGAGGCTTGGCAGAGCTGAGCCCTCTGGCAGGGTTGTCCTGGGACAAGACAGGGATGCGAGATGGGGGACCTCTGCCCTGACCCCCAGCACCTCTGCCCCCCCTCCCTGGTACCCACATCAACACCCACATTCTGTGCACCTCCCCAGCACCACCCTGACCCCACAACACTGGTCACCTCGTTTCACCCTATTTAGCTTCCGCAATAAAATTCCCTGTGGGCAGAGCACAGCCTCCTCTGGCCATCGTCACCCGTGTCCTTCCTACCACTCACCTGTCCCAGCAGCATCATGAGGCAGCAGTGTGCCCAGGTGGCCAAGAAGGCCAACAGCATCCTGGCTTAGATCAGCCATGGTGTGGCCAGCAGGAGCAGGGAAGGGATCATCTCCCTGAACTCGGTGCTGGTGAGGCCGTACCTCGAATCCTGAGTTCAGTTTTGGACCCCTCACTACAAGAAGGACACTGAGGGGCTGGAGCATGTCCGGAGAAGGGGAATGGAGCTGGGGAAGGGGCTGGAGAGCAAGTCCTGTGAGGAGCAGCTGAGGGACCTAAAGGAGGCTGAGGGGAGACCCTGTCTACAACTGCCTGAAAGGAGGTTGTGGTGAGGTGGGTGTTGGTCTCTTCTCCCAAGCAACAAGTGATAGAATGAGAGGAAATCAGCTCAAGTTGCGCCAGGGGAGGTTTAGATGGGGTATTAGGAAAAATTTCTTTACCAAAAGAGTGATGAAGTACTGGCAGAAACTGCCCAGAGCAGTGGTGGAATCTCCATCCCTGGAGGGGTTCAAAAAATGTGTGGCCATGGAACTTTGGGACATGGATTGGTAGACACGGTGGGGTTAGGCTGACAGTTGGACTTTATGGGCTTAGAGGGCCTTTCCAACCTCAGTGATTCTATGATTCTATCACCTCCAGGCACCTCTACCTCACACCTAGACTGTGTCACTACATGCACTCCTCGAGCCCTCATTGCCTGCTCGGGCACCTCCCCGCCCTAGAATCGCAGGCTGGTGGATTCTGAGATCGCACAGCTTCAGGATGGGACCTGAGCAACCAAACACACCACGGCCTGGAGACTGTGCTGCAGTGGAATCCGCATCGCTCTGCTTGCAGCAGCCCTCCCTGCACCACAGTGCTCTGCTTGCCCTCAGCCAGCCCTGGGCAGGGGTCCCACAGGCAGCCCCACAGAGAACAACACATTTAATAGCTCTTCTGAATTTATTTTACAAGTCACAACAATGCAGAAATGTACAGATATTTACAGGACCCTGTACAGGTGGTTTCTGTCATATATTAGTGCTCTTGCTATTTACATATAATACAGCCTGGGGGAAGCCTCCGCGTGGGCAAGGGAATCGGCACCCCCACGCAGGGCACCCCAACATGAACCATTGCCCTGGGGTTGCCGAGTGTCTTGAGCTCATTAAGGTTGATCTAACCAGAGCCTGGCCCTTCGGCACTACTGGGGGTGACAGCACCAGGGCAGAGCTGGGAACCCCCTTGCTTTGCTCACCCTGGTCTCTTTTGGGAGGATTTTTGGGAGCGGAAACCCCCGCAGAGATGCTCCGGAGGAAGCATCCTGGTCCTCCTGCCTCAGTGGCAGCCACAGCTCCCGGCCACCATGTCATCATACTGCTTGAGGACCACGTTCTCGTCATCGTCGAAGTAGAGGAGGTTGATGGAGTAGAGCTTGTCGGGCACGCAGCAGGGGCTGCTGACACCCTCGCTCAGCTTGAGGGCATTGATGATGGACTGCACCGTGGCGTGGTTCGTCGGCCGCATGTTCTCACCCAGCGGGAAGGGGCAGGAGCCCTTGCAGTGGTAGGCGTTGTACCCCCGTGGAGAGATGATCCAGCCAGACCAGCCAATCTCCTCGAAGTCCACGGACAAGGGATGCCTCTGGCAGGGCTGGAGCCGGTCTAGCGAGCGCGTGCTGCGCAACCCAGTCAGCTTCTTGGCAGGGAGAATGGGAGCAGGAGGCTGTAAATCTGCCAGACAGGAGCACCCGATGTCGTTATTCATTGGAAGAGCCTGGAAGGAAGGAGAGCGCGGTGCAGCCCCCGCGGCCACCCTTCCCCACAGGTTTTATCTGCCTGTCTCCAGCCCAGGCAGAGCCACCAGGAGGTGACAACCTCAGAGCTCCACAGCTGCATTCATCAGGGCAGGCCAAATCCAGATTTAAATCTGCCAGCCTGCACCCCTGCACAGACTAAATCAGAAAAGAGACGGCCTCTTCCGCTGGCCAGAGAAGGAGCTTTGGATTTGAAGGAGCCCGGGTGCGGGGAGCTCCCCAGTGCCTCGCAGGCAAGGGGACAGCAGCGCAGAGGGAGCCACGCCAGGGCGCGTGGAACCTACCTGGGACGCTGGCCACAGGCGGGGATGCTCCCCGGCGCCCGTCATCCGTGAACAGCACCAACATGGGCTTCTTGCTCTCATGGTGGTCCCTGCCAGAGGCGAACCGCAGTGGTGGTGGGTCAAGCAGGCTCCCGCCCACACCCTGGACTGTCACCAGCAAACCCTGGTTGCTGCTTTCGTCTTCAGTCCAGTCGCGAACCTGGGGGATCAAAGCAGTGTCACCACGGCACCACAGGCTGGGACAGGCACCCCGTCAGTGTCCCCACATGCCAGGTCAACAGACCCAGTACCCTGTCAGCAGCAAGGTGACATCAGCCAGGGTCCCCCATGGCCACACTCCACGTCCCAGCCATGGAAGGGGCTGTACTGCTCTGGGGCTGCGGGACAAGGGACATTGCGGCAGAAGCCAGAACGGGCGTTACCTGTGCAGCCGTGGGACTGGTTTGGAGCTGGTCAGAGCATCCCCCGGGGCCCTCAGCAGGGCCCTCTCCCCGCCCCCCCAGGGGCTGTGTCCCCCCCACTGCTGCAGAGAGCACAGATGGGAAATTGCATTGGAGCCTGAAAGGCTGCTGGGATGAAATGGGTTTAAAAAAGGTCCTGTACGCAGCATTCCCTCATGGGTGGAGATGCTGGGGTCAGGGCAGAGGTCCCACCTTGCACTCACTGGCACAGCCCCAGGGTTCCCTCTGTGCCATCCAAACCAGGGCAAAAGCCACTCACAGCCTGCGTGATGGCAAAGACCTCCCAGCCCGAGCCCTGCAGCGAGAGCAGCCTGGCCGCCAGCAGCTTCTTCCCTCCAGGGGCCTCTGGCTCGTTCCTCTCCAGCACTTGGTAGACGCTGACCTGGGGAAAGCAACAAAGGATGGTGACCATCAGCAGGTCCTGCCCGAGGGGAAAGACCCTGGACACAGGTACTGGGGGAAAAATGGGTGGGAGATGAGGGAGCTGCCAGCTTGGGTTTGTCACAACCCTTGGGTGCCTTGGCTGGTGCCTGCACAAACCACAATGATTTAAGAACCAGCCGTGGTTAAATTGCTGTGCAACACAGTGTCATGAACTTCACAGAGCTGGGCCGTGCTCTCCCACGGCAGATGCGGGGCCACAGCATTTTAGTGCCATCCCCAGGGACCTACTGGGGCACATCCCTATGCCCATCCCTGTTCCCATTCTCATCCCCACCCCAATCCCCGTCCCCCTCCTCACCTGGCAGAAGTGCTGCCTTTTGGGCCCGTCCATGGCCCTTGGCCAGAGGCGGAAGAGGTGCAGCTCTGCTGTCAGGATCTTCTCACTCTTGGCCACGCTGGAGAGGACAAAGAGGAATCGCATCTCCTCGCTGTGAGCTGGAGGGAAGGATGGGTTGAGAGGTGGAGCCAAGCCAGGGGCAGCACCTCCACCAGCTGCGCTTGGCCCCTTCCCCAGCACCATGGGCACCCTTTGCCCTTACTTTTATCCAAGAAGCTGCGGACTGTGTTGCCCTCCAGGACATCGGGGTTCTTGGTGACACCGTCTGCATTGGCAACAGTGTTGAATAGATCCACCATGTACTGGGGTGGCTGCTTGGAGTGAGCTGGGGGAGGTGGGGGGTCTTCCATGCCAAAGACTTCCAGGAGCTTCTTCAGTGCCTCAGCCCGCCGGCTCGCCGCACCATTCGGGGCCGGGCACGCAGGCTTGGCCAGGGCCAGCAGCAGCAGGACTGTCCCCAGCATGGCTCTGCTGTCCCTGTCCCAGCTCAACTGCCCTCCGCCTCCCCGGTGCTGAATTTATAGCTGGAAAGATGGATTAGAGTCAAATATGCACAAGAGCGATCAGGAGGGTAAAGAGAGTTAATTGCTATGCTAACAAGGTGCGAAGCTGGGCTCCCTGCACCAATTCCTCCCAGTACACAAGCAGGAGGGGAGGCCGGCTCAGCCCAGCTGCTGGGGGCTGGGGGTCTCGGGTCCCGTAGCCCCTCGGCAGGGCCCTGGCTGGGCTGCGTTTGCTCTCCGTGGGAGGCTGACTGGGGTCAATGATGGCAATAATGGGACAAACAGGAGGACCTCTGTGTGGAGGAATGCAGCACACCTGTGAGAGCCAAGCAGGCTGGAGGGGCATCCATTCCCTTCCCAGCCCTGTTCTTCTGCAGCAGCTTGGGCAGCATCGGGGGGCTCACTGTGCCCCTGCTGTCCCCATCCCATCTCCCTGTCACGCGTGCAGGGTGAGGGCCTGGGGGACCCAGGCTGTGCTTCCCCCGACACTGCCCACGCAGAGGAGCCCGGTGAGCCAAGCCCGCGGTGCAAAGGAGGTTTCCAGTGGGGACTCCAGGGGCTGCACAGAATCACAGAATTATTAAGATTGGAAAAAACCTCTAAGACCATCCAGTCCAACCCCACTGTGCCACGTCTACACATTTTTTTAACCCCTCCAGGGATGGAGACTTCCCCACTGATCTGGGCAGCCTCTGCCAGGACTTCATCACTCCTTCAATAAACAAATTTTTCCTAATATCCAATCTAAACCTCCACTGGTGCAACTTGAGGCCATTTCCTCTCATCCTTTCCCCTTTACATGGGGAGAAGAGACCAACACTACAACCACCTTTCTGGGAGCAACAGAAAGTGATGAGGTCTCCTCTCAGCCTCCTCTTCTCCAGCTCCCTCAGCTGCTTTCAGAACCCCTGAGCTCCAGCCCCTTCCCCAGCTCCGTTCCCCTTCTCTGGACATGCTCCAGCCCCTCAGTGTCCTTCTTGTAGTGAGAGGCCCAAAACTGAACCCAAGTTTCAAGGTGCAGCCTCACCAGTACCAAGCCCAGGGGGAAAATCCATGCCCTGCTCTTGCTGGCCACACCACAGCTGATCCAAGCCAGGATGCTGTTGGCCTTCTTGGCCACCTGGGCACACTGCAGCTTCCTTCCACAGTGCTGCCAGGCCCTGCACCGTGGCAATAACTCTACAGCAGGAGAACCAAACCAAAATTAAGGTTGGTTTTTTTTTAAAAAAATGGCTAATTGGCTTCTTGGGGATTAAAATACATTTGCTGCTAATTCCTGAATACTGGTTATTAATGGAATATCACAAGAATCCTATGGACTCTGCATGATGGGATAAAAGCCAGAGAGAAGCTGGTTTGATGATGGTGGGCACAGTGCACTTGGACTCTGTATTTGCCATTTGGTTTGATGCTGTGTGACTGAACAGAAAAAAATCAGCATTATCCAATACCTGCCAGTGCATCAGATCAAAGGAGCAGGATTAGAAAAGGCTTTTTGATCTTACAGGAACCAGGGAAACACTTGTGAATGAGACCCACAGGTACAGGCTCTGCAAGAGACTCCACACGAAGAAGGGAAGGGGCAGGTGCAGAGCCAGCACCATCCGTCTGTCTCTTTGCCAGCAGGGACCAAGTGACGTCCTGGGCTCCGCAGACACCCAGTTGAGGCACTGCCAGGCCAACATGATGGGAGTCACTTGCCCAGCTGGTGGCTATAATTTATTCTAACCCAAATGCTTAGCAGGTGAAAGGGCTGTTAATTATCCCCAACAGGCAGGGAAGCAATGACAGGCTGGAGTTAATTGCTAGAGGAAACGATTTATATCCTCTGGATCCTTTCCTTTCTCTTCCCACCTGGCCACCGGCGTGTCCCATAGGATAAGTGTAGCTGCCTACAGGGGGGACGTCTCTGTCCCAACACACCTGCCAACCTGTTTCCCCTCTCTTCTCCAACTCCTGCTCTTGGTTTTGAAGATGGGAGCAGCTGGGTCTGTGACACCCTTACCCGCTGGCTCTGTCCCTCTGCTTGGCCCCTTCCCACAGCCCCATCCCCAGCACCACGAGGACCCTTTGCCTTTGCTTTTATCCCACCACATCCTCCTGGGCTGCCCGGGCAGATGGAGGGGCCGTGAGGCTGCACAGCGGAGCCCGAAGGAGCTGCAAATTGCCTGTGACGTTTATTTTACGAGCTGTAAGATATTTTGTAGCGGGTTCATTTATACAAGTGCTGTTTAAAATAGCTTCTATTCAAAAACTCCCCTTCTCTCATTTACATACGGTACAGACAGTCTGGCGGGGTCTTGCAGGAGTCCGACCTGCAGCTCCGAAGCCCCGTCACCCCCTGCGCTTGCCCTGCCGGATGGCAGTGACGGTGCGAACGCGGTTCCGGTGGCTCCTGACCTCGGCTGGGGGCAGCTCCTGCCCGAACCTGACATCTCTCTCTGTCTTGTGACTCCCTGCACTTAGAAACAACCCTGGTGCATCCCCTGGTCCCCATGTTAGGGGCTTTACACCTCACCTCCTGGAAAAGGAGCCCCGGAGTAGGGTAGGGGAGAAGGGGGGCAGCTTTCTCCCAGCGGCATCTCTTTCTTACTCCTGGTGGGACCTGGTGAACTGTCTCCTCTTTCTCTGCCTGTGCCTCTGCCTGTCATTTGACTTGCTTCCCTTCGCACTTGTCACGTTTTTATGTCTCCAAGCAACACAAAGTGCAGCCCCTCTGACCTGAAACCACTGTCAGGACCCACCCCGCTCCAGAGCATCCCTCTCCTCCTCCACGGCATTGCCAGCAGGTGAGGGGCAGGAATGATCCATCCCAGGCTGGAGAAAGCCACTGGGTCCGCCCTGCTGCCGTGTGGAACCACAAGCTCTGTGCCAGCTGCCCAAGAGGCCGAATTCGGCATCGTTGTTGGCAGGTTCTTCCTCATCCCTGGAGGGAGCGGAGCGCTGCTGGCCAGACACAGCGTGGAGCGTGAGCTGGGTGGGCTCCGCGTGCACCCGCGCTCCGCTCCCGTGCCCCGCTGCCCCGGGAGCAGCAGATGCCTTCCTTGAGAGGAACAGGAAGAGCTCAAACCTGCCCCCGAATGCCTTCGGATGTGCCGGGAACCGACAGCCGCATCCTGGCAGCTGTGCTTGCCTACTAAGCAAGCAGGGATCCCCCGAGGAGCAGCTGCCCAAGCACCTTCCCGCATCGATTTCCTGCAAAGATTTGCAAAACAAAGGCACACAAACCCCCTGCAGCACCTGGGGACACCCTGGGGGACCTGCCTGCGCCCTCCACCCTCAGGCGGAGCCAACGCCAGAGAAAGGGCAGCAGCTGGGCAGAGCTTGTGTGAAGTATTTCGGGGCACAACAGTGTTTCTGAAGTTGGAGGTCCCCGTGCACACAGGTAATGTTGAAATAGAGGGTAGAGTCTCCACTGAACTGCGTTTAAAACATACCAAACAATGAAATAGTTCTTTAAATAAATATTGCACTGCTCCATTAACTATTTTTTAAAGAAATCCCCACCCCAAAGAGAAGACCATTGTTGCTTTACAGTATTGTTGGTACCACAAATTACCGGTGGTAAAATACATTTTATGGCATCAGATAATATAAATGTGGGATTTTTACTGCTATAGTTTTTGGCCTGGGTGTGCTGAGCTCTGCAAGGGTGGAGCTGCTCACGTCAGAGCATCCACCTGGCTGTGCAAACCACCTGGGTGGGCCCAGCAGCACATCTGAGCCCACCAGAGAGGAGACCAAGCCATAAGAAACCAACCTTGAGCCTTTCCTCCCTGTGTCCCGCAGGGCTGGACACAATTTCATAATAACACTCCATCTGGGAAACATGATAAAATTTCTCCTTCATTTTGCAGCTCTCCAGTGTCTGAACCACCTCCCTGCCTTGTGGGGTTTTGACCAGAGTAGTGTTGAAGTTTGTGGGCACGCAGAAAATTCCATCTGCAAGGAAACGAGAAGGAACTTTATCTGGGGCTGCACGAGGCCACTGTGGCTGCAGCATCTGCGCTGTGGGTCTGCCTCGCAGCACAGACCCAGCACCAGGCTCCGGTGTCCAGCACCTAGCGTGGAAAGTGCTGGGTTCTGTCTGAGGGTGGCCAGCTGAAAGTTTGGGGCTCATTCCTTCACCAGCTCAGAGCCTCAGCAACAGGTTTTTTCCCTCCCTATAAGTTTCAAACCACAGGGCAAAAAAAGAAAGGTTATTCTGGGTGCAGCTTGTGAGTCTGCACCTGACCCTGTGCAAGCCCCACGTCTGGGGAGGCAGCCCAAGCTATTATACCTTATCTTTAAGGAAAAAAGGTCTTTAGAACATAAATTATCCATGGCAGTATTTTTTTCCAGAGCCAGAGTCCTTACTGCTGAGTCCCCTCCAGACCAGGATGTGCTGCCTCCATGGTAGGTCCTGCTGGCCCAGGAGAGACAGAGGTTCCTCCAGCAATAACTCATCCACAGTAGGAAGGAACCATGCTCAGACTGGATGTATGTTCTGCTTGGAAAGGGAAAGTTTGTCTGCTAATCATTCCAACTTTTCTCCCTCACCAAGTACATCAGGGTTAAAATCTCCTCTGCGTGAGTTAAGGGGGGGGAGGGATGGTGAAGATGATGGCTGAGTCAGTCTTGGGGTTCGGTTCTGTCCCGGACCCAGTCTTGCCCTGTTGCAGCCCTCACGTGCGGGTGCTTCAGGGTTTGTGGTTGCTTCCTGACTTTAAAACAGTTGTGAGAGTTTCCTGCCCCATCCCAGCTACTTCAGCAGCTGCTGGAGGAAGAGATTTCTTTGTTCCAGGATGGGGCTGTGTTTTCAGGGGAGGGAAGAGTTTTCTGAACACAAACCTCTCTGGGATCCCTCAGGAGGAGGACGCAGGGTGACAAACAATTTCTGGGAGTCAGTATTTCTAGGTGAGATTCTACCATCCTTCTCCAGCCCCCTCCCCACTTTCCTGACGTTGCCTCATGACACTGAAAGTGTCAGCCTGACTGTGCAGGGGAAAATCCACAAGGAAAGTGCAGAGACCTGCCCTAGGGCAGAGGCAAAGCTGGAGGTGAGTCCACATTTCCCAGCCCCGGGCCATTATCACTGAATGAGCCACGGTCTATTAGCCACTCTGGGACACCAGTGATGTCCAGCACCTTCCAGTCACACGTCTGGGAAGTCAATGCTGATTCTCCCACTACTGGAAAAAAGCATTTCAGGCTGCCTAAATTCTCTTTCCCACTTGCTGTGTCTGGCAGCTGCATCGCACAAGCACAGGGCTGCGGGAGGATGGGACACACAAGCAGAACCCCTTTGGGTTGGGTTTTCTCCACCACCCGGCTGGTCCCCAGCCCCTTAGAGCTCGGGATCCTTTGCCGCTTTCTCAGCTCACGGTAGGACTTGCATCGGTCTCTGTCCCTCTCTAGTGGCTGTCGCACAGCCCCGTTGCAGGAGTCACCAGGAAGGTTCTAATGGCATGGGTTGAGATGCAAAAATGCCAATAACTGACATCAACAAATTCCAGGAGAACTGATTTTATCAAGCAGTTGTGGAAAATCATTTCAACACAACTTTTCATTCTGATATAAACAGATCAGTTCATCTTCACTGCTGTGACTCTCCGGTTATTTTATGTGTGAATTTGCCAGACAGCCGCCCAGTTCAGGATGGACCAGTTTGGCTTTATCCCAGTGGAAGGGTCTGACCTGTCTGGAATTTAGTTCGGAATTTTAATTTCCGAGTGTTTTTGTAAACATCAGTGCAGTTCCCTGGTGCTGAGCTGAAAGGGCACTTCAGACCACTGGAAAGGAAGCTCCAGTTTTCAGTGGTGGCCAAGTGCTCTCTTTTCAGGAGAGCTTTTATCTGTAGGTTGGGTTTTTGCTTTGAGTGGGAGCAGTTGAACCCCCGAGGTCCCTCCAGCCTTGATTACTGTGATGCTATGGTCTCTGGTCAGAGGACACTTCCCCATAATAGGAGGTGGTTGGATCTCCATCCTCACACCATGCACAGGGGCAGAGAATTAAGGTTTCTCCAGCAGCCGTGTGCTTCTGGGGCCCAGTACCAGAGGAAAAGGGAAACCCAAATCCAGAGGGAAAGGGAAACCCAAATCATGACAGCATAGAACACCTTCCCACCGATGGCAAAGAGGGTTTGTGTAGCAGCCTGGAGCATCGTCAGATCACGTGCTCTGCGCCCTGATATCGGTGCTGGTGACACAAAAGGGCTCATCCCCACGTTCCCAGGGGGAAGGGTGCTCTCCATCCTTCTCACACCTGCACTGTAGGGTGGGTGGGAGCATTTCCCCACATCCACTGTGACCTCCCTGGGGTTTCAGAGCTGGGAGACGGAGACATTCCTCGGGGCACACGCTGCAGGGACAGCCATCATCCACCACCACCCCTCGAATGCCCTTCAAGAGCAGGAGCCGCTCCAGGTGCAGGCGGGCGGGCTCAGAGCAGGAACTCCCAGGGCAGGACATTGACTGGTGAGAACAGGCCACAGAGAACAACTTCCAGCATCAGCTCCCTAATGAAAACCTATTCTGACTTAGACCTGACTCTGCTTTTCCTCCTTTCCCCTGCGTGGCAGCACTGTGTCACTGTGGTGTTGCTCTTCCCTGTGACACATTGGTATCAAACCTGTTTATACCCCAAAACTCTGCTCAAATCAGTTGAAGTCTGTTGGTAAAGAAGTCCTTGTTTCACTCCAGGGTCCCCGTCCAGAGGGTCAGATCTGGGGAATGAACATGGGCCTGTCCCCTGGAAGATGTTTCACCAGCAGTGCCACGGTGATGGCAACAGCCAGACAAGTGGTTTTCCCAGTTACAGCCCCCCAAGTGAATGCTCACAGGGCACACACATGCAGCACCCTGCAGGGCTTGCTTCCATTCCCTGGCCAGCATTAGTTATCCTGGTGGAGCTGAGACTTCAGGCAATGCCATCTCCCCTGGGAGGAGGAGAGCACCACAGCCTCTGCATAGCTGCATCCCCAAATGCACAGGGTCCTTCCAGTCCCCCTGGGAGTGACCCATGGCATGTGAGAAGGGGATGGCAAAAGCACCTCAAAGGCCAGATATTTATCATGAAACACGGGTCTTTGCCCATTTTGCTCAACCAGGCAGAAAGCAGCCTCCAAGCCCTCTGCATACGGGACACCAGCTCTCATGAGTGGATGATCTTTAAAGTCCCTTCCAACCCAAACTATTCAATGATTCCATGGTTCTGGGTGGCTGAAATAACTGGTGTTGCTGCTGGGTGGGGAGGACAGAAATAGGCTTGGCTGCTGCCTGGAGCTGCTGGGAAGGTGCTGTGATAGCCCTGCGGCTGAGCTCTGGCCCTTCCTCTGCACGAGGTATCCAGCACTGCCAGAGAGTTTACATTTGTCTGGCCCACACAGTCCACCTCTTGCTGGTCAAGAGAGGACAGGAGGCTCAGTGAGGGGTTTCCTGCAATGCAGAAATCAAGAACAGGTATTTTAAAATATGCATAAATTCACAGCCCCGGGCACCACTGTGTGACTTTCCCCAGATCCAGCTGCTCCCACCACGGGGATGACACAGACACACTTTTCTCACCTTCCTGCTCCAAAGGAAGTCAAGCATGGAGGAATGTCTGGAGAGCCCCAGGAGGCCGGACTGGGGGGAGCTGAGCCACTGGGATGGGCAGCTGGCCTGGCACTTCCCAATGTCCACGCTGAGCGAGCTGCCAGAGACATCTGTGAGACACGGATGGGCAAAAAGGGCTCCTGCGCACTATGTGTGTGCTGCAGAGGCCCAGACCTAAATCAGGGCCAAGTGTGACATAAACACTGAATAAAAGGTCATGGTCCATCAGGAAATCTGCCTGGGAGAGAGATTCCTTCAGCCTGAGCACCACTGGAAATCCCAGAGGGAAACCCTTCCCTAGCACTGCACATGACAATGAGTTTGCAGAGCAGAGTAAAACATTCCGTAACAGCCTGGCAAATGCACTAGAGAACAGAGAGAATGGAATTAAAAATGCACTAGGAAACAGTTGGGTTTATATTCTTAAGTGAGCTCAGGGAGGGTGGGGTGAGACTAGATGGAGACACAGATCAGCAAAGGGAAAACGTGAGCGCCCAGCTGTGGCTGAACTGCAGACCCTGAAGGTACCAAACGAGCCTGAGTGCCCAAGGGAGCCAAGTCAGAGAAAACCCAGCTCTCCTTGCCCAGAAGCCCAAAGAAATTCTTCATGGGGCTGCCTGAGCTGAAAATAAATCTGCACACCTCCAATCCCAATTCCACAGCTCCCAGAGCCTGCTGCATCCCCAGTTCAGCAATTCAGGCAGAGGATGGGAAGGTGGGAACAGGTGTGGGAACAGGGGAGACACGGGATTATGGCACCCAGGTTTACATCAGTTTATTCTGCTGCATTTTGAATTTATAAAATATCAATTGGTGTTTCTTCTGGAAATCCTAAAATGGGCTGTTTTTCCCCAGTACTGCTGTCCGTACACAAAGGGTTGGTTAATGTTAATCCTCATTTCATCCTACAATAGGGAAGAAAAGGGGCCTCAAAACCACCCACTGAGTAGTCCAACACCACTATAATCTGTTTGCTGTGGCCTGCTGGAGTTGCAAACCCACCTTGTGCTGCAAAACTTCTAAATCTATATTGAGTTAAAAACTGATCTTCAGTATCAGAGACAGTGCCCATCACCACAGACCCATCACCACAGCCACATCACCACAGCTCCAGCACCACAGGCCCATCACCACAGGCCCATCACCACAGGCCCCATCACCTCAGTCGGTCACTACAGCTCCATCACCACAGCCTAACACCACAGCCCCATCACCAAGCTGCTGGACACCAGGAAACAGGCAGGGACATCTCAGTCTCACATTGGGTCACTACTGCTGACTGCCTGAGGATTTCTTTGTCCAGGGAAGCAAGGGAGCAGTGAGCCAGGTAGCAATTTGCAGCCATTCCTTGCTGGTGATCCCTGTTGGATGCTCCTCACCCATAGGCAGAATGCAGACAATTGGTCACTTTGCAAAGAATGCTTTGCTAGCTGAAGACTCCAATTAACCCCTGCTCTCCCATCCCCAAAGCCATAGAGACCATGTTTATTTTTTATCACTCTCTATTACTATTTTTGCTATTTCCATCATTATTTACTCTTCTACAGTTGTCTCCTCTGGACAAGCTGTCACTGCTTGTGACATTCGGATATGATCATTTCACGATGTCTACTCTTCACATAACAACCTGATATTTTGCAAACAAAAAAGGCAAATTTGTACAAGTACTGTGCTCAGGCTCTGAAGAAAACCTAAGAAGCTTCAGACTTTTGGCCATAGAGTTTTCAGTCCATTTTCACGGATCTGTGCTAAAATCAGCTGAAGCTCATTTTACAGAGCTTTACTGTGCTGCAAGGGGACCTGAGACCCATGGATACTCCTGGAGGCCACAGACTTTTGTCAGGTGACTTGGGTTTTGGGTGAGGAGGCCCTGGCCCAGGTTGCCCAGAGAAGTGGTGGCTGCCCCATCCCTGGAGGTGTTGAAGGTCAGGTTGGACGGGGCTTTGAGCCCCCTGATCCAGTGGGAGGTATCCCACTCATCTGCCCATTTTTCAAACACCTCAAGGGATGGGGACTCAGCCACCTCCCTGGGCAGCCTCTGCCAAGGCCAGACCACCCTTTCAGTAAAGAAATTCTTCCCAATATCCAGCCTGAACCTCCCTGATCCAACTTGTGGCCATTTCCTCTTGTCCCATCACCTGACACTTGTGAGAAGAGACCAACACTTGCTCTGCTACAGCCTCCTTTCAGGCAGCCATAGACAGTGATGAGGTCTCCCCTCAGCCTCCTCTTCTCCAGGCTAAACAACCCAGGTCCTTCAGCTGTTCCTCACAGCACTTATTCTCCAGCCCCTTCCCCACTCCCTTTCCTTCTCTGGATGCTCTCCAGCCCCTCAGTGTCCTTCTTGTCCTGAGGGGCCCAGAACTGACCCCAGTGCTCCAGGTGTGGGCTCACCAGTGCCCAGTGCAGGGGCACAATCCCTGCCCTGCTCCTGCTGCCAACTGGGCCACTGCTGGCTCATGTTCAGCCGTTGTCAACCAACATCCCCAGGTCCTTCTCCTCCAGGCAGCTCTCCAGACACTCTTCCCCAAGCCTGTAACCCTGCAAGGGGTTGTTGTGTCCCACGTGCCGGACTCGGCATTTGGTCTTGTTGAACCCCATCCCTTTGGTCTCAGCCCATGGATCCAGCCTGTCCAGATCCCTCTGCAGAGCCTCCCTTCCTTCAAGCAGATCAACACTGCCACCCAGCTTGGTGCCATCTGCAAACTTGCTAAGGATTTGCAGGTGACAAACCAGTCCCAAACCACCAGCCCAGTGTCACCCCAGTTGTCATCCACCGCCTTCCCTGCTTGTGCTGGAGGGGGTACTGGGTGCAGAGCATCCATCTCCAGTCACCAGCTGTCTTGAACCCATGGCTTCAACGTAAGGGGGAGTCTGGTATAAATGGACAGGAGCCTTTTGACCTCTCAGACCCGGCTGGCTGGGCTAATCACCCTGCCTGATTAATTACTCCAAGGAAAGGCAGTGTTCAGCAGTGTTTTCTATTAGGACCTCAGCCTCCTGCTCTCTTCTACTTCCACGTTGCTGCAATGTGAGCTCAGGTAAGGGAAGCAATCTCATCCAGCACAAAGCAGCTCACAGGCATCCAACACCCCAAAGATTTCTGCACAGCAGCTTCTTCCGAGACAAACCCTGAATTATTTGCTGAGTGCAGACCATCCTCCACACTGCTGACACTGGAGCACCAGAGAAAACACACATCATGCCCACACAGAAGCAGCAGATATGAATGAAGCCTGCACACAGCCTCACACCAAACACCCACATGAGCTCTTTTCTCCTCTATACAAGAAGCCAAAGCAGCACCAAAGACAACGAGAAGGGATAAGGACCTTACTGGCAAAGATGGGAGCATGCAAGAGTCCTACAAAGATGCCTACAGCCAGCGGGTCCTGCATACTGCACCTTGGGAAAGACAAGGAGGTCTCCAGCATCTCCCATACTTATAGTGGGCCCTCCTTCAGCAGGTGAGAAGGGGAACGGCCCCAGACAAATGGGTTCCCATATCATTGGCAAACGTCTCCAGGTTGTGATCTGCACAAACACCCAAGCAGCCTGCGCAGTGAGCTGCCTCTCCCACAGCATGGTCAGGGGGATCAGGCTCCCAGCAAACTTCAAAATGTTTCTGAGAGCAGCTGGGTTTGTTGCCAGCCTGGGGAAGCTCCCTCGGTGGTCTTTGTTCTTATCTTATTTCAAACTAACTAGGTTTCTGGTGACTCGGAGCCACTTTCAAGTCCCCTCATTTGAAAGGATGCATCCTTCATCCCCACTCCTCACACCCATTGGCCTTTTTATCTCCGGACAACGCTCCCTTGTCCCTCCTCACCACCGAGCCTGAGGCTGGGCTGGCTGTGATGATGATGGCAATGTGGTAGGACCCAGGACTTGCAGCTCCGCTCTTGCCTCTTTTCGGTGTCACTGAGCCCTGGAGCCAAGAGGAGGCGTCTTTCTTTCTGACTTGTTAAATACATGGAGGAAATACCAGTGCCTGGAGCCCTCGACCCAGCAGAGGCACAGACAGTGCTCGAGTGCCGTGAGCGCCGCTCGCAGCTGCAACAGTCAAGGGCAGAGTGTAGAATCATAGAATCATAGAACTGTGGAATCATCCGGTTGGAAAAGACCTCTGAGATCATCGAGTCCAACTGTACCTGTCCACTTGCTAAACCATGTCCCTGAGAAAATCATCTGCCCATCTTGTAAACATCTCCAGGGATGGCAACTCAACCCCCTCCCTGGGCAGCCTCTGCCAGTGCCTGAGAACCCTCTCAGTGAAGAAATTTTTCCTGATGTCTCATCTGAACCTCCCTTGGTGTAAGTTGAGGACATTTCCTATCACAGAGCCCCTCGAGTCACAGACGTATCCTCACGGAAGTAGAGTGGTGCTCCCTTTATTGTGCTTCCACACGTTACTTTATACTCACAATCTGTGTTCACACTCTACAAGTGTACATATAATTGGCTACTACATGCTGTCCATTTGGTATATTCTCTGTCTTAATTGGTTATAAGTTTCTGTCCATGCGCTGTTACCTGATACCCTGCAGCCCCCCTTCTTTTGCAGCTAAAACCTCCTGTTCCACATTCTCTTTCTTATCTATCAGCTCACATTCCATTTTCTCATGAGATGCCAAGGTCACTGTATCTCTGTCGTTTGGCAAGTAGGCAGGGTTGTGCATACAGGCCTCAAGGATCACAGAATGCAGTGATTCTTCTAAAATATTTTCTAGAATTTCCCCTCATCCTATCACTGTCAGTTGTGAGAAGAGACCAACACCCACCTTGCTACAACCTCCCTTCAGGCAGCTGTAGACAGTGATGAGGTCTCTCCTCAGTCTCCTCTTCACCAGAATAAACAACCCCAGTTCCCTCAGCTGCTCCTCACAGAATTTGTTCTCCAGCTCCTCACCAGCCTCTTTGCCTTTCTCTGGACGCGCTCCAGCCCCTCATGTCCGGAATGCCTGTGGCACATGGCTCTTAATGACAGAATTAACAAGTCAGGATCCAACTCCCAGAGGAATTTTTCCTGCCTGATTCAGGAACAAGAACTCACAAGAGAACAGTGATGTCAGCCTAGCACCTGGCACCGCTCTGGCATTCAAAAGAGGAACTCACGGCACTGGGATGGGTTTTTTGGCTACAATTACAGGTGCAGCAAACACAGGAATTTATGAAACCTGAACACCCCTAGGAACAAGCCAAGCCTTTCAGGAGCTCGTACATAGTTCCTGGAGGAGAGTGGGGCTTCACTGGGACAGATGCCTTGTGGAAATACTGAGAGAAAGCAAAATGCTCTCGGCAGGCGTCCCTTCCATTTACCACAGCACGAGAGGAGCACCGTCCCCTTTGTCCCAGCAGCACAGAGAAGAAATCGTGACAACTGTTCAACAACAACGATTTAACTGTGTTCAGCCAAGAAACAAACATATACAAAGACAAATAATTTTCCATACAAAAATGGAGCATGCCTGGGCAGCGGAGCCAAGGCACTCTCCGGTCTCAGCTCCGTGGTGCCGCAGAGCGCCTGCAGAGGCAGGGATCGCTCTGGCGTGAGCTGGACACAGCTGGAGAGCAGCCTGGCAGCAGGGCAGGCAAGAGACAGACAAAAGAGGTATGAAAAAAATATGCATTTCAAATAAAGGACTTCCAACAACTTCAGCTTTATACAAAACATTATGGTTGCCATTCCAGTGTCCCAATTCTAGGAGCTGTTTTTGAACTCTCAACGTCCTGTTTTCCACCCCACCTCCATCTCCACAGGCTCTTTCTCCAGAGGGCTCGGTCTCTGTCCAGATCAGTCCAAAGTGCCTAAAAAATGAAAAAAACAATTGTAGCCTCAGGAATCAGAAATGCAGTTATGCAAACAAACTTGTTTACAAGCTGACAAAGGAACAGGCATAAACTTTTTAAAGTTTAAGCAGATCACACCTGAGTAAAACCAAACCTAGCTCAAAAGTACTGTATGTGCCTCAGGGTCCACTAGATTTGTCTTTCACCTCTCAGAGAGGTGCATAACAAGTTACTCTAGTAATTATTACAGATGTGGAAACCGAGCTCTCTAAACGATTCAGTTCTTTCTCTCCCAAGAAAGAGATTACACAAAATTTGAAACCACGTGAAACCACGCAGAAACTCACCTTCCAAAAAAGCAAATTCATCAATAGCTTCAATGGCATTATCTGCAAAGCAAATAGAAAACAATTAAAACAGAGAAACCATATTTGCATCTGCTTCAAACAGCAGCATTTGAAATTACGTCACAGTGCAGTGTCCAATTTCAAAGAGGTTTACTGGGTTTGGAGCTGGTGTGTGAAATTATCAGTGTAATATTTGGTAACCGAGAAGTTTTTCTCTCCTACCTTCAGAGAAAGAAAGAAAAGCAGCTATGATTGTTTCATCACATCAAGACAGGTGGGAAAATCCTCCACCCCAGCAACGCCTTGCTAAGGATAGCACAGAATATGCTCTCATACCCAGGTCTTTTCTCTGCAGAGTTCTCCTCTTTCCTTGCTGAGCGTACACGTACGCATCCTTGGCGATGGTTTCAACAAACAGCTCCTGCAAAGCACAACCAGACAGTTTCACACAGGGGATGAGAAAGGGAAGAGAGAATATCCTGAGGAAAGGAAAGGTCCAGGAAGGCTTCAGGAAGAAACCAGAATCTCCATCTTAACATTTCCCCTTTCCAATAAATAGCTCTGAAAATAACAAATGAAACTGTTGAACAGTGATGCAGAGGAGAAGAACTGAGGGAGGAGAGAAGGCCGAGAGCACCTGGACAGAGATGATTCCTCTGAACACATCTGGGAGTCCAGCTACACCATCTACTCCCCAGGCACCTTCTGAAGGAGGAGACTTGCCCTGCGCTCAGTGGCTGCGTGGATGGAGCACCTGATGGACACCGCAGCTGCGGGAAGCAGATACCCTGGAACAGGGAGATGCCGGAAGAGAGAGACCGAGGTCTAAGCATGGATGATCCCACGCGATGCCAAAGCTATCCCACAAAACACGCCTCGCCTCGGCAAAGGGAGACGCTTTCCCAAGGAGGAAAATAATCCCCTCTGCCACACACTGCAAACCCTCAACATGCAATCAGCACGGGCTGCGAATGCACCCGTGCGGGCACAGACCTGTTGGGTGGAAGCAGTGGGATCAGTAGGCAGCAGGGTGAGGGCAGGGGCTGCGAGAGATGGAGACAGGGCTGCCGTCCTATGTTCAGCCTGGAGAAGAGAAGGCTCTGGGGAGACCTTAGAGCAGCCTCCCAGTACTCAAAGGGGCTCCAGGAAAGCTGGGGAGGAACACGTACAAGGGCCTTGTAGGGATAGGGGGAAGATTTAGATTAGACATTAGGAAGAAATTCTTCACAATGAGGGTGGTGAGACCCCAGCCCAGGTTGCCCAGAGAAGCTGTGGCTGTCCCCTCCCTGGAGGTGTTCAAGGCCAGGTTGGATGGGGCTTTGAGCCCCCTGATCCAGTGGGAGGTGTCCCCACCCATGGTAGGGGGGTGAAACTGGATGGGTTTTAAGTTTTTTTTCCATCCCAAACCATTCCATGATTCCACAACCCAGGCAGCTCCCAGCTCTGGGGAAGGGATGCCAGCACCGCTCACTCCTCCACAGTCGTTCAGTTGCCCCAGGGATCTGTACCCCCCAAAGCACAGATGGACAAACAGACTCTTCTGAAGCACGCTGCTCCAAAGCAGTCACTGAAAACAGGCAGGAGTAGAAGGATCATTTACCAGACCTGTTTCGATGTCTCCTGTATGGGGCGATCCCCGGAGGTGTCCACATCGCCCATTGCCCCCCCCGAGGGCAGCCGAGATGAATCCTGCTTCTCATACACATTCCCCCTGAGCTGCGGAAACAACCTCTATAACTCGCATAAGTTATAGAATAGGTCTGTTTCTATATCGTTAGCGGGATTGTTCCAGAAGCCCTGCGCACCGAGACAAAGAACCTGTGTGGTTCTATGTGCTACAATAATAGATAATAATGAGATTACCTACTTCTACCTGTATGGATGCATAACTTTTCTCTGCTTCGTATTAAAATGAGTCCAAGAGATCATTTCCATTGTCTCCTCCTGGCTGTGTCTGTGCTGCACCTCCTGCTGGTGGTCTTCAGAGGTGTAATAGATAAAAGTTTTGCTTCAGCCAGATTGTGATAGTTGGAGCTTAAAAACTATAACGTGGTATACAATAACTTTTGGAGTTTTTCAAGATTAAATTGTTGGCAGTGATGTCCCACTGATGGGGGAGACAGTGGTTCAAAGTTACACTAGAATAAGTAAGCAAAGGATGTGGGATTTTAGCAAGCCTTTGTTAAGCCTTTGTGTAGATTGCTCAGTCATAGTTTAGGTATTTAGTTAGCCTTGGACACTTCTGCAAGAAGGGGCGTTTGACAATGGGAGTTGTGTGAGCCTCGCAGTTTGTTGCAAGCTTAGCAAGGTTCTACAGCAATGTGCGCTGATAAGGAGGAACTGGACACTGATAAAATGAGCAGGACCGGTCTTGTCCAGCTCTGTGGTTTGGGAGAACACCAGAACACACTGGGCATGCGCAAGAACCAGAGGTCACTCGTGGTCACGATGAGGAGCTGCCGGCCTTTATCCCCACGACCCTCCAATGACCACCACCAGCAGGCAGTGCGCAAGCGCCAGGAGGAGGAGAATATGGAAAGAACCTTTTAAGGCTCATTTTTAATACGAAATGGGGACAGGTAATGCATATGTAGAGGCGGATTGGGGAATGTAATGAATATGTAACAGTAGAACTGTGTAGATAACGGTCTCCTTTCCTTTGAAGGGAGGGAAGTAACAAATGTAAATGAATTACGGGAACCCAGTTGAATATGTATAAGTACCCTAAATAAATGTACATGAGTGGGACCAAACGGTGTGCACAGAGGAGGGTCCATCCTCTTATGCACCCAGCGCTGTAAATAAATCTCTTTGCTTCTAAGACTTTGTCCTCTCTAAAATTCTTTCTGTGAGCTGGCATTTCTCACAACTTGGGGGCTCGTCCGGGAGCCGAAGCCCCTTGTCCGTGGAGCGGGACAGGACACATGGGAAGGCACGCCCTGCTGATTTCGGCAGTCTCTTGCTCCCTGTCTTGTTCCATCGGGGGAGGCGGTGGAACGACCTGGACGGAGGAGTCTTGAAGCAAAGGAGGGCACACGGGACACTGGGAAAGATCTTAATAACGCGCGGCAGCTAAGAAATTTCTGTGCACGGGACCTGGGTAAGAAAACCGACTGTTAAGTATTATTCGGGCGGCTGGGATTACGGGACTGAAAGTGTGTGAGAGACGCAGGAGCATCTGCCAAGTGAGTGCGGAGTTCTTTTAACCACGGTTCCATCCCTCCACCAGGAGGTCAGCCGGTGAAGGAACAAAGCGGAAGAAAGAGAGAGGGAAGACCCGTGGGAAACCACTAGAAATAATGGGGAATCGGGTGGCTAAGGAACGCCCGGGGAAGGGAGACGAGTCTGAAGACTCCACTCCGAGTACACCTCCAAAGAGTCCTTTGGGGAGGATGCTCGGGTACTGCACCAGGGGAAAGAAGAAAATGATACAGTACTGTATATTTAAATGGACCAAGGAACCCATTCGACCTGACTCATTGTACTGGCCAAAATATGGGTCATCGAAGGGTTGGATGTGTCGGGTATTGAACTTTTATGTAAACAGTAAGAAACCTTTTTAGTTGAGAAGAAAGTGACTATGCCTCCTGTTGGACAGGGTGTATATCCATATTGTTGTCTAAAGACAAGAGGGAGAATCAGCAGAAAAAGAGGGAGGAAAGATGGGATCTTTTGGATAATCTACCTCCCCCATACGATCCACTTGGGGAACCAAACGCCCCTCCCGTAGTGGAAGAACAAGAAGAAAACCTTAATGGGGAAGGGGAGGAGTGGCTGAACCACATGTCCCATTAATTCAAGAAGCCCAAAAGGTTCAGGCCTCTGAACCAGAACGATTAAAAAAGGGACACAGAAAATTTTCCGTTGCCCTGAAGAAAGGAGGGAGCAGGGGCAAGCGAGGAGGTTTCCATTACGGGAAGTACCAATGCAAGGAACCCCGGGGCTGGGGGGATTTGTGAATGTACCCTTAACCAGTACTGAGGGTCGAGAGTTTAAAAAGGAAATGAAACATATGTTAGAGGATCCCTTAGGATAGTCAGAACAACCTGATCAATTTTTAGGCCCAAATGTTTACACCTGGGATGAAATGCATTCCATTTTAGGAACTTTATTTACACCGGAAGAGCGGCAGATGATAAGGACTGCAGGAATATGGATTTGGGAAAGGGATAACCCACCAGATGTTCAAGGTGGGATACCAGAAATTTCCCATAGTGCGACCTAACTGCGATCAAAATGTTGCTGAGGGAAGGGGGAATATGTCAGACAGAAGTTTAGTGATTAGGGGAATAAGGGAGGCAGTGCCAAAGGGGCAGAATTTTGAGAAAGCATTTGAAAACGAACAACAAAGGGATGAGACACCTACAGCTTGGTTACAGAGACTCAGAAAAGACATGCAACAATATACAGGAATCAATCCTGAAAGTGACGCAGGCCAGGAGCTGTTAAAGGTAAATTTCGTTACTAAAGCCTTGCCAGATAGAAAGAAGAAATTAGAAATATTGGAAGAGTGGCATGATTGGGGATTGAATGATTTATTGCGGGAAGCAGGGACATTTCAAAAGAGAATGTCCGGTGAGACAGAAAGAAGTAAACGTTTTAGGCATGTAGAGGTAAGAGATAGAAAACTCAGTGAACAGAAGAGTTCCCAGGGCGAGTCTGAAGTGCTGGGAAGAGACTGTGAATATCAAAGGAATCACGAGTTTAACATTAATGAGTAAAGGCAAGTTGAAGAAAGGTTGTGTAAGTGTGATGTGTGATGAGTGGGAGCTGCCAGATGCGGAAGACCCCCTGTTTATTCCCTGCAGGGGGGGATGGATGGGCTTTTGTGTTGCGTGGGGAGGGGCGAGACTTAGAAGTCCAGAAGGTATTTAGAAGGGAAGGGAAATGGGATGAGGTATCATATGCAGATACGTTACTAGCTTTGGAGAGAGAACGTAATAAGGAATTAACTGAGAAACTAGAGTGATGTTGTTCGATGTGTAGCATCGGTCAAAGGTGTACTAAACCAAGTAAAATCCAGCAGACCAAGGTCAAGATTTGTCTCTGAGCTGCTTATCCCTCCCCCTAGACCCTGGTAACAGGATGAGGGCTCAGATGGTGATTGCACATCCCCAGGAAGTCCTGTATCATCCCGTACCCGACAGAGAGCTGCTCCAGCAATCTTGCAGGTGCTGCTCCGGGAGGCAGTAGGACCCGATGGTGGAACTATACTAATAAGGGTGTCTTCTGCTGCTGCCGACTTAGATAAACGGGAAAAGACAGCTTGGGGATTTAGAGATAACCCAGTGAATGTGGATAAAGCAGCGTAACCCTGATTGGAATGACATACAACTTCTACTAAGCTACATCACCGAAACGGAAAAACAGTTAGTTTTAAAAACCACAGGAAATCTGGCCGAGGAACACTGTAAGACAGCGGGGGACGATGTTAAAGATTATTTCCGCCCCTCCAAGATCCGAAATGGGATCCGAATAGAGATGCCCACAGGGAAAGGTTGCAGGCATACCAGGGGTGGATTTCCAGGGGAATAGAAAGGGCTATCCCCAAAGCAATTAATTGGTCAGCCCTGTATGCAGTTAGGCAAGGACCATCTGAGCCACCATCTGAATTTTTAGATCGACTACAAGATGTGATGTGCCAGAACACCCCCTTAGATCCTGGGTCAGAAGTGGGAATACAGCGACTAGTTTCCCTGGTTTTGGGACAGGCAACAGGAGATATCAGGTGTAAATTGCAAAAACTACACCTGACTGAGAGTAGGAATTTAGAAATACTACTCGATGAAGTATGGAGGGTATCTAGTAACCGAGAGGATAATTATAGAAGAAGCCAGAAGCCAGCACTGATTAGGGAAGAGAAAGGAAGACAATGAGTTTATCGTTGACCACTGTCCAAGCAGGAGAAGGGATCGATGAAGCAATTCTGAACCAGGTATATCCAGGGGTATGGGCCTCTGATGTACCCAGGAGGGCTAAGAATGCCCTGCCTGTAGAGGTCAAACTTAAGACAGGACAAGCACCAATAATAATTAAACAGTATCCCTTAAAAGGAAGACAGGGAAGGGATCCGTTTAGTAATAGAAAAATAACCTTAGAATGCTACTTTTCGTTAGAATCTGCCCTCCTCTCCCGGCCCTCGTTCCTGAGCTCTGGGCATTCCAAGGCAGACCCTCGCCCCTGCAGCCCAAGGGCTGAATGCCCACGGCAGAGGTTTCCTGGCTCAGAGCTGGGGGCGCAGGACGGCTCTGCGGGCACTCACTCACAGCACAGGGCAGAGCAGCCGGGGGTCCTCTCCCCCTCCAGAAGTCGCAGCGCCGCCAGGAACGACCTCCAACACCCACCCTGCCACCCCAAACCCTTCCGCGATCCCCCGGGAGCCCCGGGGAGCCCCCCCGGCCCCGCTCACCGGAAAGCCCCCCCCGGCCCCGCTCACCGAGGAGCCCCCCCGGCCCCGCTCACCGGGAAGCCCCCCCCGGCCCCGCTCACCGGGGAGCCCCCCCGGCCCCGCTCACCGGGAAGCCCCCCCCGGCCCCGCTCACCGCCGCCCGGGCCAGCACGAACACGGCCTCCTGGCTCGCCAGCCCCACGTCCGGGTCCGCCTTCACCAGCGCCTTCACCCGCGACAGCGGCAGCCGCGCCGCCCGCGACAGCGCCGGCCCCGCCGTCTCCTCCCCCGCCGCCACCGCGCCCGCCGCCACCGGCACCGCCGGCACAGGCACCGCCGGCACAGGCACCGCCCCCGGCGCGGGCCCTGCCGCCGCCATCCCGCGCTCTGCACCGCGCCTGCGCGGGAAGGGGTGGGCGGAGCGCGCTGCGGCGCCGCTGAACCGCAAGCACCGCCCTATGTCCCCCGAGCCCCAAACACCGCCCCGTGTCCCCCTGAACGCCAAACACCGCCCTGCGCTCCCCTGAACCCCAAACAACGTCCTGAGCCTCCTGAACCGCAAACATCGCGCTGCACCCCTCTGAACCCCAAACACCGCCCTGCGGCCCCCCTGAACCGCAAACACCGCCCTGTGCCCCCCGTGATAGAGGGGACGCAATAGGTAAAGGAGGAGTTCAAACAGATTCTGTAGGACAGGGGCTGTCGCTTCCAGTTTGTTTCGGGTAAGCTGAGAACAGGACATTGTGCAGGATCAGTGGAGTGCGATAAGAACGGAGCGGGGGCAGCAACTGATACAACAGTTTGCCTTGAAGGTAGGAACTGATAAAACAGTTCTATCACAAAACCAGCCAGAACCAGACCTGCGTAAGAGCCAAGGGATAAACAAGCATGAGCAAGGCATTAAAGATGAAAAGTTTACAGTGAAGAAGACCACGGACTTTATCCCCACGACCCCCGCACGACCACCCCCAGGAGGCAGAGCGCACGTGCCACAGGGAGGAGCGCATGGCAAGGCTGCCTGGACTCATTTTAATACGAACTGGGACAGGTCATGAATATGTATAGGGGTATTGCGAAACTTAATGAATATGTAACACTTTTGTGCATATAACTACGTCAGGGTATCACACAGTATCACAGTATCACAGTATCACAGTATCACAAGGTTGGAAAAGACCTCTGAGATCATCGAGTCCAACCTTTGACCAACACCTACTCATCGTCTAAACCATGGCACTCAGTGCCTCATCCAATCTGCTTTTAAACACCTCCAGGGACGATGACTCCACCACCTCCCTGGGCAGCGCATTCTGATGGCCAATCATCCTTTCAGTGAAAAATTATTCCTAATATCAAACCTAAACCTGCCCTGACGAAGCTTGAGATCAGGTCCACTTCTTCTGTCACTGGTCACCTGAGAGAAGAGACCAACCCCTGCCTGCCTACAGCCTCCTTTTAGGTAGCAATAAGGTCTCCCCTGAGCCTCCTCTTCTCCAGGCTAAACAACCCCAGCTCCCTCAGTCATTCTTCACAGGGCTTGTGCTCCAGACCCTTCACCATCCTCGTTGCTCTCCTCTGGACCCACTCCAGCATTTCAATAAACCTTCCGTGATCCACCAGGAGCCTCAAACACCGCCCTGCGTCCATCCCTTCACCCCAACACTGCCTTGTGTCCACCCTGCACCCCCAAACACTGCTCTGCGTCCACCCCTACAACCCCAAAACACCACCATTTGTGCCCCCTGCACCCCAAACATCGCCCTGCATCCATTACTGTGCCCTAAAATTCCGCCCTGCATCCCCCCTGCACCCCCAACACCACCCTGCGTCCTCCCTGAACCCCAAACACTGCCCTACTTCCCCCCTGAACCCCCAAACGCCTCCCTGCATCCACCCTGAACCCCAAACACCGAGCTGCATCCCCCCTGAACCCTAAACACCACCCTGCATTGACCCTGCACCCCCAGAACACCACCCTTTGTGCTCCCTGCACCCCCAACACAGCCCTGCGTCCCCCCTGCACCCTCAGCCCTTCTGCGCTCCTGTAGGGCTTGGCTGGGCAGGGCCGTCCTGATTTTGCTGTGCAACCCCCACAAATCACCTCCACCCCCTGCAGATCCCGTGAGGCTCCAAAGACCTGACCTGCAGTGGGTTCGTGTTGGCCACCATCAGACAAGGTCACCCACTCTCCTGGTCCTCACAGCAGACAGTTCTTCATATCCCAGATCTGCTTCCTGAACCCCTGGCTCTTTTCTGGCTGAGACTGTTATGGGCAGCAGGGCTTGGTGGGCTTCAGACTTCTCAACAGCAGTAGAGTCCAAGTTAGCAGTGCACCAAGAGCTCCTCCTCCTCGTGCTGTTTCATGGTCAGGCTACAGTGACTTCCTGGCCTTGCAGTCAGCTTCTCCCAAGCTGTTAGGAAAGAGCTTCTGGTTTCAGAGGAGAAGGACTTCAGACATGCTTGCCTTGCTTAAGTCCTTCTGCTTGGATACCTCTGGTGGCCTTTAGAAAGGAGGTGAGCACGCAGGAAAGCATCTGCTGATGGAAAATGGTGAGTAAGAACGGGACCTGGTCGGCACTGGACCTGGGGATGGGGAGCAGAGCCATTTCTCCTGCTTGGAAATGCTTTGGCAGTGTCCTTGCGAGGGGCTGGGTCCTGCTGAGATTTTGAGTCCTTCTGAGAAACAAAGTCCTCCTGTATGTTGGACCTGGTCAGAGCTTCAAAGTTGTCTGGCCTGTTCCTGGGCTTAGTGTGAGATTTGCTGGGTGGCACTGGTCTGGATATAAACAAAGCACAAACCCAAGTTGAAATCCCAGAGAGAGAACTTCAAAACCCAAGCCTGCGGTGCTTTGGGGTCGTTCAGGAAGATGAGCAGCTCTGTGCTGGGGCTGCTGTGCCCCAGTTCACGCGGGCACGGTGTGAGCAGCACAGGAAACACCATGGTCAGAGAAGTAGGACAGGTCTGCTCCCTCTTGGCCTTTTCTTTTGAACACAGGCTTTGGCAGGAAACTCCTGTCTGACTGTCCTGGTTTCACCATGGACTTCATGGGAACCAGAACGAGGGTGAGGCAAATTGCTCCCATCTGAGCTCTAGGCAATCTCTAGATCTCAAATTCTGCCCTCAGGAGCTTTGTTCCTAGTAGGGTATAATCCCCACCCCATCCCTCTGTTTTGGTCCCTGGTAGTGGACAAAGGGTGGATCAGACCCAAAGAATCCATGAAACACCTCTTGGATGCTCCCGTGGTGGTGGGATCTGTTCCTGACCTGGTGCAGCCTAGTGCTGTTTTCCCAGCCATGCTGCAGGACTGCTTTGACAAAGACCATATTTCACGGAGGAGGCTTGGTGTTGGGCTGTGTGGAAGAAATAGAGCATTCCCCAGAGGGCTTTCTGGCTCTTTTTCCTGTACAGTGTTTTTAACTGGAGCTTTTCTTGATGGTTGCAGACACATCTGGAGGGGAAAGAGGCCGTGGTGAGGCATCTCCGGGCAAAGCTTCAAGGGAATGGGAAAGACCCTTCGGATGCAGCTGGGTGGGCGAAGAGTCGCTCTACAGCATCCCCTGCAACGGAATCAGGACAGACCCCCACGGCGGGCTCCAAGGGCGAGCCACCTCCCGAGTGCTCCTGGACCCGGAGGGTGGACTTCAGCAGGGCTTCTCCATCTCACAGTAAAGGTCAGAGATTGGGACAGCATTTGACTGCTCATCCTGTCTGTGAGAGCCCAGGATGGATGGTGCAACTGAAGAAGGGGAATGCTCAAGATGCTGGCTTCCCCCCAGCTCCTACAAAGCCAGGAGGAGGAGGTGCATTGAACAAGGAGATGGGAGCCACCTCCCATCCTCCCCAGAGAAACCCAGCCCAGCAGACGCGGCCACTTGCCAAAGACAAAGGTCATCCAATGGTTCCTGCCAAAGGCACGACTGCTGCAACCTCCCTGAACACTGCCAGAAGCCCCCAGGGCTTCAGCACAGGGCACCCATCTCAGCCTCGGAGGAAGACTTTGCCACACAAGAAGGTGCTGGGACCAAGGCTAGCCAAGCCCAGGCGCCCTCCTGTCGTGAATCTGCAGAAGTTCTGGGTGTCTTCACATCCTGGGATGCCTGTCCGTCCTGTCCCGGAGCCACCAAGGAGCGCTCAGCCAGGTACAGCCAGGCACCTGTGAGTGCCCCAGAGCAGGATGCTGCTCGTTGAGGAAGGAAAATCTTCCCAGTTAGAGTCTGGAGCTCCTGAGAGATGGAAATACTTGGGGGTGGTGGTGGGAAATCACCAGTGGTGGCTGGTGGTGCCAAAGGGGCTTTTAGAGGCATAGCATGTGGAAAGGAGTGAGAGAAGGACAGCAGGTGAAGAAACGAAGGGGTCTCCGTGTCCTGTCCTGGCTAAGGACAGGTGTCAGGCTCTGGGGAGTCTGGAGGGAGCAGGGTTGGAATGAGCAGCACGAGGGATGCTGTCAGACAGGAGTGAGCCCCGTGCAGGACATTGAGATGCCTGGAGGCTGGAGCAGGTGGGGAAAGAGACCAAGACTTCTTTGGTTGGGAGGAGAGCGAGCGAAGGCCAGATCCTCTCACTGCCCACAGCTCACAGGAGGGAGGATGAAGAGGCTCCCAGGAGAAGGAGAGGTGAGAACTGCAGTAGCGGAAATTCCAGTTAAACATTAGGAGAAGGCTCTTCCCTGTGAGAGAGGTGCAGCCCTGTGGCAGGCACCAGGAGGATGGGTATCTATCTCCATCCTTGGTGATGTTAATTTGTCACCTGGATGAGGCCCTAAACAACCTGCTCTAGCTCTGAGGCCAGTCCTGCTCTGAGTAGGAGGTTGGATGACGCTCCAGAGGTTTTCTTCATCCAGTTCGCCCTTGTGTGGGTGTAAGAGCAGTCAAGCCTGAGTGGTGAGAAGCAGCACTGGACTCCGTCCCATTGGCAAGAGGTACCCTTTGGCCAATGGGCAGAGGCTCTCTGAAGCTGGCAGCACGTTGCCTACAGAGCTATGGCTTGGTGTGCCCTTCTTACCAGCTGTCTGTGGGACGCAGGGCTTGGTGCCTCTTGGAGGTAGTGGTTTCTCCATTCAGCACGAACCCTGCCACAGCCCATGGCAGATTTCCGGCCCTAGGCAGATCTGTTGGTTTCTAACAGCAGCCACTCTGCTAATCCACACTGAGGGGTTGAAATATGGTTCAAGCTGTTTCTTCCTCAGCTCCTCTAAGTTCTTGCTCACAACCCTGTTTAGGATGGCTCCATATTAACCAGCTCATGCCATAGCCTGCAGGGCAGAGGGCAATCGCCTCTCTTTCTGCCTGGATGGTTTATGGTGTTACTATGAGACATAATTCCTGTATCAGCACGCAGAGGCCTTTCCCAGGCTGTTGTGCTGGGAACTGCTCTCCATGAGACCAGTGCTGGCCCTGAGCTGAGCGGCCCTGGCAGGAGAGGGAGCAACCTGCTCTCCAGATGTCCTGTACACCAGGAGGTTTCAAGTAGTTATTTTTCTCCTGAGTAGTGAGGCAAGTTTGAACATCTGGAATTACAGCCCTGCTGTGAATTGGTTATTTTTGTTAATTTTTAGGATGATCTTATGATTTTTAGAGCCTCGTATACAGTTGTGCATTACTTGGTACAATAACCCAGCTGAGCGGTGATGTTGTACCACAGATCTTCGTGCTGATTGTTGGCTGATCTGGTTGTCCAGGCTGGTGACAGCTACGAGGCTGGTGATACAAATAATAGGATCTTGGCAGGGATGAAGGTATGCTGACGATCGCACAGGGTGCAGCAGCATGTTCCTGAGCACATGGACTTGCCCTGACTCTGGTGTGGATCTGTAGTTCAGGGTTTTCACCACATTCCAAATACCCATTTTGGCCTCTTCTCTCCCCTTTCAGTGATCCAGGGAGAAAGTAAAATTGGATTGAGAGCAGCCCTGCTGAGAAGGACTTGGGGTCATTGATGGATGAGAAATTCCATATGAACTAGAAACGTGCACTTGCAGCCCAGAAAGCAGACACACCCTGGGCTGCATCCAAAGCAGTGGCCAGCAGGGTGAGGCTGGGAATTCTGTCCCTCTGCTCTGTTCTTTCTGAGACCCCACCTGGAGCCCTGCCTCCAGTTCTGGAGCCCTCAGCTCAGGAAATACACAGGGCTGTTACAGTGAGTCCAGAGGCCACAGAGATGATCCGAGTGCAGGAGCACCTGTGTATGAGGACAAGCTGAGAGAATTGAGGTTGTTCAGGCTGGAGAGAAGGTGGCTCCGGGGAGACCTTAGAGCAGCCTCCCAGTGTTGAAAGTGACTCCAGGAAAGCGGGAGAGGGGCTCTTGATAAGTGAGTGCAGGGATAGGACGAGGGGGAACGGGTTTCAGCTGAAAGAGGGGAGATTGAGATGAGAATTTAGGAAGAAATGTTTTCCTGTGAGGGTGGTGAGGCCCTGGCCCAGGTTGCCTAGGGAAGTTGTGGCTACCCCATCCCTGGAGGTTTTCAAGGCCAGGCTGAATGGGACCTTGAGCCCCCTGATCCAGTGGGAGGTGTCCCTGCCCATGGCAGGGGGCTGGAACGGGGTGGGCTTTGAGGTCCTTTCCAACCCAAACCATTCCATGATTCTGTGAAAATAAGGTCATAAGAATGGGAAAAATGTATTAAAGCTCCCCAGTGAGCTCTCTGGTGAGCTGTGTCCTGGTGTGAGGAAAATTTGCAGGTGGGCCATGGAGTAAGAACACCTCACTGGACCCAGATGTGCAGTCAGTTTTATCTCCCTGCATCCCTCTACACTAAATCCAGCCCAGGGCAGCTCTGACCCTCAAGGTGGGTGGTAGAGTCAAGGCAAAAATGTGCAATAATCCCTCGCTGCTCCTTCCTGTTCCTCTTTTGACCACAGGTCCCAGGAGGACAGAGTGCACAGCATCACCCCCAGCCCGGCTCCCTCCGCAGGATGCTCTGGCAGTAACGGGGTAAGGACTGAGGTGGCAGTTTTATTCTGGGTGGTTTCCAGGCTGTCCCAACCCAGTTGGAAGGACACAAGAGGGAGCAGCAAGAGGGTCCATGTGTTTTCCTGCTCCTAGAGCCCAGTGGAGCACAGCACCGTGTGCAGGCTGCTCCCATGGTGCAAGGCGCTGTCCTTCGTGGGCTGCGTGACCGCAGCAGCCTGGCTGCTGCCATCGCACCCCGCTGCCATCTCCTGCACCCCAGGCTGCAGTGTGGAGCCTTGTAAGGAGCTGCTGGCACGGGGCACAGAGCTGCTGCCCCACTCTGCCCCAGACCCAGTGTCACAGTCAAACCACAACACCCTGGGCCAACCCACGGGCAGCCCAGCTGCCTGTTGTCCACCCTCCTCCTGGCAGCCTCCATCCTGCCCTTGACCCCTGGTGCCGCTGCTGCAACAGGGCTTCCCAACCACTCTCTGCCTCATCACAGGGATGAAGACGAGATCTACGATGACATAGAGCCCGTTAGGCTGCTCAGGAGTGGCCAAGGCGTTCTGCTGCCCCCCGTGTCCTGGCTGCCAGCACATCCCTGCCCCAGAGGAGGTGGGTACCGGAGGGGCTGGGTTGCTCTTTGGGGTGAGCACTGCAACTCAGAGAGCTTCGAGGCCCTGACAAGCCCTGGGCAGCAGCAGAGCCCATGCTGAGCCCACTGTTCCCATGCACAGGAGGGTGGTGGGTTTCTCTGCGGCCTTGTACATGGACCTCAGGCAACCCTGACCCCCCCTGCGCTCAGAGGGCAAACTCAGGGTTTGCTCCCAGGAGGAGAAAGCTCTTGGTGCTGTTTCAGTCTTGTGTCTTGTCTCAGCGAGTGTCTACACCTCTCAGCAGCCTCATGGCAGTACCTCTCCTGGGGGTTTGGTTTTGCAGGTGGAGATGCTGGTCGAGTGTCTAACAGGGCTGCCTTGCTGGCCACTGCACAGAGGTAACTGGGGTTTTTACTCTTTCTGAAGATCCCCAAACAGTCAGGGCTCCTTGCTTTGACAGTTCTAGTGGTTTCATGGTCTCTGCTGGGCACTGTGATAGAAATGTCCACGGTGAAGACCGCAAGAGGCAGGCTTAAACTTGGCTCAGGAGCCCCAGCAGCACCAGGGGAGGAACCTTTGGGTGCAGGGGCAGATGGGATGGGGCAGCAGCTGGGACAGGAGAAGGGGAAGAAAGGGAGCAGAGTGTGGGGTGACCTGAGCTTTTGCTTGCCTTGCAACCACTCTGCAGAGAAGCCCCGGTGTCCCGGCAGATGAAACCAAAGACTCTCAAGGAATGCAAGAAGGAAGAGAAGGCAGACAGGGAGTTTCAGAAGAAGTTCAAGGTGAGCAGCAACGAGCAGTTGCTTTTCCCTCTAAGTTCTCCCTCACCTCCTGGGTAGGGCGTAATGAGAGGAGCTGAAGGGAGAGCAAAGTGGAGCTGTGCCCCACAGAGACCAGCGATACCTAGGTCTCTGCTGCCCTGTTCCCCAGTGAAAGATCCCCCAATCAGACTGGTGCCACAGCCCAGCTGGGATGAGGGAGGGCTCTGCTTTTCCTAAGAATGGAGGGTGGTCGGAGCTGCCCGGCTCCCTCTGCCCTGGGGCGGCTGCCGTGCTGCAGCGCTGCCGGTTGTGTTTCAGTTTGAAGGAAGCATCAAGGTCCTGACTCAGATGATGGTTGACCCCGCAGCGACTGAGAAGAGGGGAGGAGGGAAGAACCTGCCACTGAGACGAGGAGAAATTCTTGATGTCATTCAGTTTACAAATCGGGAGCAAATCCTCTGCCGAAACAGCCAGAGGAGGTGTAAGTCCAGGGGTCAGAGGTGTCGCTGCCGCGGGGATCACAGCGCACAAAGGGCTGGGAAGAAGTGTCTTTGTGCACCCCCCCGGTAGACAGCAGGAGACATCCCCTTGCTGTTAGGCAGACCTGTCCTTCCCTGGCTCTCACAAATTCACAACTGTCTTTGCACAAATGTCCTGCTCTTCCTCCCGCTCAGCACCAGCATTTCTGCTGTTCCCTGGGGTTGTATCCCTCTGCTAAAGCCTTGGCAGTTCCCAGAGCCTCTTGGCCACCAGCCCAGCACGTCAGACTTTGCCATAGGCACGGCCTCCACAAGCCATGTTTGCACTGCAGGATGCTCAGGTGAAAAGGGCTGCAGATCCCAGAGGCAGAAGAATGGAATCGGGCTCCTCCCAGCTGCCGCCCAGCCTGGCAGGCTCATTCCCTGCATTGCCCTGAGGAGGTTCCTCCCGGGGATCCAGCTCGGCTTCCCAGAGCCGGGCTCTTCCTTGCCCCCAGCTCTCCTTGGGGATGGGAGACGTTGCCAGACCCTGCGTGTCCTGGGCAGGGGCAGGTTCAGGGGTGAAGCCCTGGCCGTCCCCTGCCACAGCCTGACGTTCCTTCCCTCGCTCTGTTGCAGATGGGTTCGTGCCCCGGGCTGCGATGCTACACCTGTGAGTACCTCATCCCCAGCCCCTCCCTCCCCACTCCATGAGCTGTAGCGATTGCCCAGCGAGTGCTCGGCACCAAACCAGCCCTGGCCATTG
This sequence comes from Dromococcyx pavoninus, assembly GCA_033558185.1. Taxonomy (NCBI): domain Eukaryota; kingdom Metazoa; phylum Chordata; class Aves; order Cuculiformes; family Neomorphidae; genus Dromococcyx; species Dromococcyx pavoninus. The sequence goes on along the minus strand of JAUMJL010001159.1, from coordinate 147,975 downwards.
AGTGCCGGCTCAAACCCACCCACCCCAGGCAGTGACCAGGTAGTTACCCTGGGGGGGCACCTGCCATTCGGGGTGTCAGGAGAGGTTCTGGCACTGGGAGCCCTTCCCAAGTCCACTCTCCCATGGGACCTGCCCAGAAGCTGTTCAGATGCTGCCAGTGACACAGCAGGATGGGTCAGCGCTGCCCCTCTGCACAGCTGGGTTTATGACTCTCGGCAGCCTGGGATGGGGTCACCATCCACGTGCAACAGGAGAGGGGCCAGAGCCGTGCTTAGCCCACACCAGAGGATCCTGACTCTGTGGGAGAGCACGAGGCTGGGAGGAGGCGAACGCGGCTGTGTGAAGGACACCAGGGCCTGTAGACATGTTAGGAGAGACAGGACAGATGCAGGAGCAGGAGCAGGAGCCTCAGCATTGAGTGGCAGAGTGGACATGGGAGACCAGACTGCTCACAGCACCCATCTTTCTCCTCACAGGGACACTGACATCTACGATGATGTTGAGATTTGTGGTAGGTGCAGAGGGTGCTGCTCCCTGGCATGGGCCAGCAGGAGTGATCCTCACGCCAGCACCAGGACCTCCCCTCCTGCCCCCTTGGTGTTTTCCCACCTTCCCTCACTCTTCTCCCTCTCTCTGGGACATCCCTTCCTTTCTCTCAGTTCCCCCACAGGTCCTCATGTTCCTCCATTCCCAATTATTTGGACTTTCCCGCACCCTTCCCCTTCTCAGCTTGCTCCCTCTCCACTGGCTGCCACCCCCACGGACCCTTGGATGTCCTTTGAGATGTCCCTGATCCCCCAGATAACTTGGGATGCCCTTTCCCCAGCAGCTGCTCACTCCCAGCATGCAAACCCCTTCCCCGTGCTCGCAGTCGGCTCCGAAGATGGAGCTGAAGAGAGACAGCTGTGTTTTAGCTGCACCAGTATGCAAACGCTTGATCTGATTCTGCTCGGCAGGTTGAGTGATCCGTGCTGAAGCCAAAGGCACAACAGAGACCTCACCAAGGGCCGAAACACGACGGCACTGTATGCCACGCTTGTGCTTTGGAAGGAGCTCTGTGTCCTCCGAGAGAACCTGCAAACCCCCCGTGTCCCTACTGCATCAACACACTGCAGGGCTGCCGGATCCTGTCCCACGGGGGCAGGAGGTCAAGAGATGCTCAGGTTCAGCCTTGTCTGGAGCTTTTTTTGGCTGTGTAAAATATAGCACTGGTTTGAGAGGGTTTCGTGGTCTTATTTGGGGAGGGGGGAGGAGAGTAAAATCTGGGCCAGAGAGGTTTTAATTCAGAGAGGGTTTAATATTTCCCCATTCCCAGAGCATCCTCAGCCTGGGAACCACTCTGTATGCCTAAACCCACCCACCTCATCCTCCAGCTGCCTTCTGCATCGCTCTCCTGTCCCAGTAAGACTCCTGGCCTGAGCCACAGTCAAACTGGTCACAGAAACACTCTAAAATATTGTGGGCAGCGATGATTATGGACCCAGCACCCCAGCAGCACCCCGAGGCCTCGGGGCAGCTTCCCTGCAGAGCTGATGGATCTTTGGGGTCAGATATTCCTGCGGGCACATCCAGTGTCACCCGAAAGTGCCCTGGGGTTGTGCAGTTGCCATGGGAAATTCTCCCTTAGCTGAGAAAATTTCCCTTTGCCAGCTGTGCCCTCAGGAAGCCCTTACGGATATGAGATAGGAAGGGGATGTGCTCACAGCCGGTGGGAACAGAAATGCTGTGGCCACCCAGCACAGGAATTGTTTCAGGCTAAAAGCAGAGAAGACAAATGAAAAAAGAAAAACCCAGATGCTCAAAACCTCATAGAAACCAGAACTTTATGGGTTGGAATTAACCTGTGAGCTTTGGAAGAAGGGGCAGGCATTTCAGGAGTGCTACGAGGATGAAGTGAGGTCGTGCAGAGAGAAACCAGAAGGGCTAAAGCCCAGCTAGAACTTAAATCAGCCAATTCTTTCAAAGAGTGTAGGGTTAAAGCCTGGGAAAGGAACACAAGAGAATAACACAGAGGCCTTACAGAGTTTGCTAATGAGCTGAGAATTGTCTAACCTTGAACGAGTGGAAAGTATGACAGCTGAGGAACAATCATTAGTAAATATTTTTAGAAGGATCTTTTCAAATGGGGAGTTAAATATGATGAAACGCAACTGAAATGCATGTTAGCATGGACAAGGCGAAATCAGGAAGACGTAGATGTAGCGAACATTTTTGACATAAGAACTTGGGAGGACTTGAAAGAAAAACTTTGGGATGCTGCCACACAAGGAGAAGCCTGGCAGCTGGTTTATTAACAACATGGAGAATAGCGGTAGAGTCACTGCGGGAACAGAAGCAGCAGCAGCTCTGGAGGGTTCAGCAGATCACGGAACAAGCCAGGCAATACCGACTGCTCCACCTTTGGAAGGCTGGGAGTGTAATGAGCCCGAACATCAGCCACAGCCTTCCGTGTCTGAACACCAGCTGCAACCTACCTTACAAGCAGAGGAGAGGCAGGGTCACCATGAATGGCAGGGGTTGCTGTTCAGCTCATAAAGAAATTCAGGAGGAATGTGTTGGATCACGCTTTGGGATCTCCTTATATTCAAAGCTTGTTGCAGACAGTATTTCTATCTCATGAACTAACACCGTTCGACGTGAAGCTGGTGGCTGCGCTCATACTAACCCCGAGTCAGAGAGTTTGATTTGAGAGTCAGTGGTGCGGGGCGTGTGAACAAGCAGTGATAGCAAACTGAGATCAGGCAGAGAAGGATCCCTTGCGATTAGTAACGTGGCAACAATTACTAGGTGATTCACCAATACATGACCCACAATTACAAGCGAGGTTGAGTCCCATAATTTTACAGCAGAGCAAAACAGTAGCGTATTGGGCATTTTTGAGAATGTCGGATATCGGCAAGAAACACAATCTTCTGTATCTATAAAACAGGGACAGACAGAACCGTTTGTGCAATTTGTGGACAAATTAAAAGATGCAATTGACAAACAAGTAGAGAATGACTTAGCAAAGGAGGCGTTGCTGCTTAAGTTGATGGTAGAGAATGCCAACCCAGAGTGTAAGTGAATCTTGCAGGCTTTACGTGTCACCCTGGGAAATCCTGCCTTAGTGGCATGCTCATGCGTTGGTTCTATAAAATATCAAGCCTTTGCAACGGCGGCAGCTTTTGCTGCAATGAAGTTGCAGGACCACTATTGTTGTCGATGTGGAAGGTGCGGAAGGGATTGCCCTTTAGAACATGCAGGGAGAGAAACGCTACAAGGGGCTCGTCCAGGCGTGTGTCTGCGGTGCAGAAAAGGGAAACATCTTGCAAAGTACTCTAAGTCGCGATTTGATAGAAACGGCAGACTGGGGAAACTGCGCGAGCCGACAGCGCGCTCCGACACAAATACCTCGGTCACAAATGATAACGCAGCAGGCAGTGAGAAGAGACTTTCCAGACTACCTGATTTATCATTACATGGATGATGTTTTAATAGCGGGGCCTGCCCTGACTGAAGGGGATGAGATCATTGTTAAAACACGAACAATTTTACAGTTGCATGGCTTACAGATCGCAGCAGAGAAGGTACAACATACATGCCCCTGGGAATATTCGGGCTGGAAAATTTTAGATGGGAATATCCAGCCACAAAGGGTTGCACTTTCACTGGATGTTCACACTTTAAACGACGTGCAGAAGCTCTTAGGGACAATTAACTGGGTAAGATCATTGTTAAGAATTACTAACAAGCAGCTGCACTTCGAGCTTTTGAAGGGTGGTCGAGACTTAAATGAACGACGTGTTCTAACACCTGAAGCATGCAATGCTACTAATCAGAATGAATTGGCACTTCAACAGCGACAAGCTCAGCGCAGAACTGAAGGTTTGGGACTTCAATTTTCCTTTTAACAGGGTCGGGACAACCGAAAGGTCTTATAGATCAATGGGATCCTGAGCAGAAAGATGCACCAACCAACGAAGACTTTAGTAACCCAGACTGAGATGTTTGCTATGTTGATAATGAAGGCACGTACTCCAGTTGTGCAGTTACAGGGCCAAGAGCCAATTGAAATGAGTCACTGCAGATCATGGAATTGACAGCAGTCATATATGGATTTGAGACGTGGCCAGAACCGTTTAACCTCATAACTGACTCACAATATGTTGCTGGAGTGCTTACTCGTATTGAAAATGCATGGCTCAAAGAACTGAAAAATGAACACTTATTTTTGTTATTGAAGAGATTGCTGTTTCCAGTAAACACTCATTGTCATGATTTTTATGTTCTGCATATCCGATCGCATACACAATTGCCTGGGGTTTGGGTGGAAGGTAACGGGCGAGCCGATCATTTAACAACGCCCGCCTGGGTACCTCCGGTTCCCGGTGTTATGCAGTTATGTCCCGTGCCTTTTTTCACCAGTCAGACAGAGCCCTGAGATGGCAATTCCAAATTTCGTGGTCTCAAACTCATCAAATTGTTCAGTCTTATTCTGATTGTCAACCTTTTGCAAATATCTAATTCAGCGGAGTAAACCCTCATGGTTTGTCTGCCTTTACATCTATGGCATGTGACTCACATTCCTGAATTTGGGAGACAGAAATATGTACATTTGGGCAACGGCTTGAACTGGTGAATCGGCAAAGGCTGTGATCACACATCTATGAGGATCGATTGCTGTTCTCGGTGTTCCTAAACAAGTCGAAACAGACAACGGCCCGGCTTACACCAGCCGAACCGCGCAGTCCTTCTTTGCTCAGTGGGGCTGCAACGTGTCTTTGGCATTGCGAACTCCCCCCAAGGCCAAGCTATTACTGAGCGAACACATGCAACCCTAAAGAGCCTGCTGGAAAAACAAAAAGGGGGAATGTTGGGAGAACCCCTGCAATGACGATTATATAAAGCAGTGCATACCCTGAACTATTTGAACATTCTTGAGACAGCAACCGAACCTGCCATGGTGCGGCATTTTTGTTCTTTGTCGCCATCCGAGATGATACCGCAGAGATAAACCGCGGGTATGGGTCAAGTCATTATTATCACAAAAATGGGAAGGACCTTTGAGTTAATAACCTGGGGGAGAGGTTATGCTTGTGTCATTACAGATCAAGGTACCCAGTGGATTCCTGCCCGCTGTGTTCGACCCTACCTTGCGAGCAACACAGACAGAATAATACCAGAAGATGATACCACAACTCCACAACCTGATGATGCTGATCTATTGCACCCCTGGCGAATTGGCCGACAACGACGTTGTGGATGCAGATAGATGAAAGGACAAATGTGTGACTTTACCTTGACCATTGTCAGATTTTAGTTCAGTGACAAGATTTGTGAATGATTCAAGGTTGATTAAACAACTTGTTAACTTGTTTGTAGATTTAGATTCTGTTAGACATGCTACACCGCACTGCTATCCATTTTTGTTGTTAAGCGCAAGGTCACGGCTGTGAGGAATAAGGCAATGTGTGTATGAATTTATCTGATCACTTACTAACAATTCACACAAAAAACCCCAATCCAACAAATAAACCCCAGACCCCTGATCCATGAGGATTGGGAGATTGGTTTATACAAGTAGCTAATTACTGATTGATTTGATAATAATTGGCAGATAATTTGATAATAATTGGCAAATAATTTGATAATAATTGGTAGCTTGATTTTAATATTAATTTTGTTGATCCCCCGTATAATAATCTGTCTGCAAAACGTAGTTCAAAAAAACAGTACAGCTGGTCATGATGATAGAAAAACAAAAAGGGGGAGATGTAGGGTTAAAGCCTGGGAAGTAACACAAAGAATAACACAGAGGCCTTGACAGAGTTTGCTAATGAGCTGAGAATTGGCTAACATTGAAGCAGTGGAAAGTCCCGAGCAGTTTATCAGGGGGGGGGGTTAGGTAAAGAAAAGCAGAATTTATGCTACCAATTAAGAAACAGCTCAAGGCGGCTGTACAAATGTTTTAACCCAATCACCGATGGTAAATTGGCGCGTGGACAATGACTTTGCAAAGAGATTGTTATAAAAGAGCAATTTGTGTTACAAGTAAATGATTCTGATTTGGACTTCATTTTGAACCTGTATCGGGGTCCGTGTCTTATCTGCCACAAAAGAGAATTAAAAATGTCTCTATAAATATATTAACAACTAAGGGAGGGCCAAGGAGAGTCCCCATCCTTTTCCGGATGCAGGGAGAACAGCAGTGATGAAGATGAGGATAAGGCTGAGGTACTTAATGCCGTCTTTGCCTCAGTCTTTAACAGTGAGATCAGCTCTTCTCCGGGTACCCAGCCGCCTCAGCCAGAAGACAGGGACAGGGAGCAGAACAAAGCTCCCAAGGTCCGAGAAGAAACGCTTAGAGACCTGCTCGGCCAATGAGACATTCACAAGTCTATGGGGCCGGATGGCTCCACCCAAGGGTATTGAAGGAGCTGGTGGAGGGGCTCATCACCCCTCGTTCCATCATCTACCAGTAGTCCTGGCTGACTGCGGAGGTTCCACTTGACTGGAGGATGGCAAATCCTAGAATGGTTTGTGTTGGAAGCGACCTTAAAACTCATCGAGTTCCACCCCCCTGCCATGGGGAGGGAAATCCTCCTACCACACCAGGGTGCTCAAGACTCCATCTGACCTGGCCTTGAACGCTGCCATAGAGGGGGTATCCACAACCTCCCTGGGCAACCTGCTGGGGATTCCAGAGCTGGACACAGTACTCCAGGGGAGGTCTCACAACAGCAAAGTATCGCAGTATCACAGGGTTGGAAAAGACCTTTGAGATCATCGAGTGATGACAACACCAACACCAACTCATCGTCTAAAGCACGGCACTAAGTGCCTCGTCCGATCTGCTTTTAAACACCTCCAGGGACGATGACTCCACCACCTCCCTGGGCAGCGCATTCTGATGGCCAATCACCCTTTCCGGGAAAAATTTTTTCCTAACATCAAGACTAAACCTCCCCTGACGAAGCTTGAGACCAGGTCCTCTTGTTCTGTCACTGGTCACCTGAGAGAAGAGACCAACCCCTGCCAACACAGAGCTTGTCTGAACCTCCCGCCTTTCAGTTTAGAACTCTTGCCCTTTTTGCTGTCACTACAGACTGGCTTTCTCTCGTTGGTGAAGAGATTAAACCATACTGGTCCCAGTAGGGATCCCTGAGGGACACCACTGGGTACTGGCTTCCATGGAGACAGCCTTTCCTCTGCACCTCCGCCTGCTCGGCAAGAGGCACGGACTGACCCCAACCCCGCACCCAGGGACACCTTGGGGGAAATGCACAGCCTTTCCTCCACTGCCCCTCTCCCTCCTCCTCCTCCTCCTCCTCCTCCTCAGCCCCTCCTCCCCTTCTTGCCCCAGCCTGGGCTGGCAGCGCCAGCGTTCACTCATGGCTCCCTTTCAGAATCAGCCAAGTTTGGTGCCTGCAGCGCCATTCCTGGCACCCTGGGCAACCCCGGCGTGGGGTGGGCACCGCAGGCCTTTGGACAGCCCCAGCAGGTACGGCACCCCCGACTGCCCCGGGCCCCTCGGCACTCCCGGCTCTCCTGTCCCCGCAGGGATGCTCCGTGCCGCAGGCGCCCCACGGCCCCGCAGCAGAGCAGGGGCACGGCCGGGCTGGGGCGCAGCTCGGCGGGTGCCCCACCAGACTCTCCGCAGCCCCCAGCCCAGCACAGCTCCCTCTCCCCCGGACAGGGCTGACAGCCACCGCCCTCCGCCACCAGCCCCTTGAAGCCCTCCAGCTGCCCTGGAGCAGCAAGAACAGAGCCCGGCTCTTGGCTGCCGCCTTTGCCAGGGGCCAGTGCTGGGCTGCTCGTCCACGCGACGCCCTCAGGGACAGTGCTGAGCCCATGGATGTGGACCCCAGTGACGTCCTCGACATCTCCCTCAGCACCGACGTCCTTATGGAAGATGACTCCGTGCTGACAATCAACATCTCTGTCAGCACGGATGTGGAGATGGATGAGGACAACCCAGCAGTCCTGGACATTTCTGTCACCACCGATGTGCCCATGGAGTAGGACACCCTCCCACACCTTAACATCTCTGTGGGCACTGATATCCCCATGGATGAGGGCAGCCTCCTGGGCTGGAACGTCCCCCAGAACCAGAACGCCAGCGCCGGCCACTCTGCTGCCCTCCAGGTCCAAGCCAACAGGGACCCCATGGGGATTCCAGGCGGGAGCATGGTGTCCTCTCCACAGGGGCTGCTGGGAAACCCTGGGGGCATCCATGGGTTGCTCCCTGGGAACATCTGGGATCAGCCAGCACCACGCCTGCAGTGTCCCCATGGCCAGGGGCAAGCACAAGGCTCTGGATGGCGCTGCTGGGGCTGGTGGGGGGGATTCGGGATGGAGACAAATCCGATGGGCTGGGAGGTGGGAGTGGGGGGGTTGTTTTTTGTGGGCAGGGGTGTGGGGTGGGGATGGGTGTTGGGGGTGGGTTTTGGAGTGATTATTGTGTGTCTGCGGGGGGCTGGCTGTGGGTAGGGGGTGGCAGTGGGGGCTGGCGGGTGGGTGTTGACGAGTAGGTTTAGTGATTTTGTTGTACTTAGATTAGATTTTCCATTAAAACTGTTATTCCAAACCTTTCTGTGCCTGCATGGGATGGGCAGGGAGTGCAGGGGCACCACAACCAGGCAGAGGGGCAAAATCAATGCCCAGCCCCCCATAACATCCACCAAGCCCCAAAGGGCTCACAGACACCCCCAGGGCTCAGCACCCCCAGCCGTGCAGGCAATCCCGGGGAGCAGGACACGGATCCTTTTGGATGATGAACTGGGGCTGGAAGGGAGGTCTGGGGCTTAAGCCCTGTGGGGCTGAACTCCTGCTCTCAGCCCGCAGCCGCGGCGCTGGTCCCGGGGGCAGAGGGTTAATGCAGAGGTTCGGCTTTTCGTTTTTCACCAAAGAGCTGCCAACAAATGCTAAAGCTGCAGGACAAATCCTGCCTCCCTTCACTGGGAGTGAGAGCGCCACGATGGGCCTTGTGGAGCTGCAGAAGCCTCTGGGTGGGATGGGGATAGGAAAGGGAGCAATGGGTATTCGGCTGCTGGATGCTCTACACGAGCTCCAGGGGAGCCAGCCAAGTCTTGGCACAGGGATGGGTTAGCACAGGGACAGTAGCGTGGAGAGTTTGATGGTTTGCCTTGGCATCCCTCAAAGCCTGGTGGTGTTGATTACTGTGGAGTAACCAAAAGTACCTGCTTGGCTTGGTGCCATCTCAAATCCGTCCCTGACATGAGTGGCACAGGGAGAGACGGGGGACAGGGAGGGAGGGGAGGTGGAAGGATGGATCAGTGGAGTGAGGGATGGATGGAGGCATGGAAGGAACTCAGCAGCCAAGATTGTGGATGGATGGATGGATGGATGGATGGATGGATGGATGGCAGATGAATAGATGGTTGATGAGTGGATGGTGGGTGGATGGAGGGATGCTGGCCAAGTGGCTGCTGGTCTCACAGACCCTTCACTCTTCTTGCGGTCAGGCCTGTAGGATCTGGGTTTTGGAGGTCTCTCTCCAGGCAGCCTTTCCCCATGCCCACACGAGGAGTGTAGAGGGTGGATGGATGCCATGGGAAGCTCCCTCGGTTCACCACAAGGCTGCACCACAGATGGGTCACACACCTGGAGTCTCCTTGGGCTCAGCTTTGCCATCCACAGCCACAAGGAATTTCCACCTTTGCTGCCAGCACCAGGCTGCACCCAGGGCACATTTGCAGGTGCAGTCAAGCCTCTGCTCCTCAATAACAAGAGCAACAATGTTTGGGAGGAGCCAGTAGTGGGGCCCTGGGGACCAATCCCCAGAGGACAATGGACCCAAGGATGTTTTTGGAAGGGGACCAGCCCCACACCCCCCTCTCCAGTTCACAGCTGGGTTTCCCACATGGCCAGTATTTTCCATCCCTGATGCAGCTCCCAGTAAGGAACTGCCAGAGGAAGTGTTTCTGAGTGCTGCAGGGAACAGAACCAAGCTCAGAGCTGGGTCTGGTTGGGAAAAGGGCAAATTTATCAGGTTTGAATCCTTTACCCACAATCCTTAAGAAGGATATGGAACTGTTGGAGCAGGTCCAGAGGAGGCTATGAAGATGATCCAAGGGCTGGAGCCCCTCTGCTACACAGGCTGAGAGAGCTGGGCTTATTCAGCCTGGAGAAGAGAAGGCTTTGGGGGGACTTCATAGCAGCCTCCCAGTCCTGAAAGGGGCTCCAGGAAAGCTGGGGCGGGGACTTTTCCAAGGGCCTGCACTGACAGGACAAAGGGGAATGGCTTTAAACGGGAATGGCTTTAAACTGGAATGGGGAAAGATTTAGATTGGACATTAGGAAGAAATTCTTCACAATGAGGGTGGGGAGGCCCTGGCCCAGTTTGCCCGGAGAAGTGGTGGCTGCCCCATCCTTGGAGGTGATGAAGGCCAGGTTGGATGGGGCTTTGAGATCCCTGATCCAGTGGGAGGTGACCCTTGCCCATGGCACAGGGGTAGAACTGTATGGTCTCAAGGTCACTTCCAACCCAAACCATTCTATGATCACCTCCAGGTGAGACATCATCTTCTGTTTCTAATGTACCATCTCTCCATCATGCTGAGGTGATCACCCTGTGATCCTCTGTTGATTAGATCCCCCCAAAACTGTCTGTGGTGACAATTACCACGGTCCCAAGGAGGCAGCAATCAAGCAGCACCCTCTGGCTTGGTGTTCATCCAACCCCACGATTTCCCAGCAATGGCCTGGGACTACTCCTCACCTACATTTGGTGGACACCTGCACCCAGGCCAGATCCTTGGCTGGGATGTTCCCCTTCCTTTTGGGCCCAGCCATGCGTGGGTGGTTGCTGATGGGCAGCTGCTTAAACTCGAAGCACATTTCCTTACTTCAAGGGTTTTGATAAAGTCAGGAACCACAAACATCTCTCATCTACGTTTGCAAATCCCACTTCTATCAGCCCATCCAGATCTAGAAATAAGAAATAGAGCTCAAGTCTAAGCGAGGACTTGAAAAGCTGGCATAGATTTTCACATTTTAAACAATTGCTGGCAGATGCTCTTTAGAAACACCCAAGCAATTTGCTCTTCATCCCCTTGAGGATGTCACTTCTCAATTATTTCCCAGAGTTTGCTTGCTGTCCCGTTTGCCTCTGGTTTATTTTGGGGAGCAGCATGGTCTCTATCCTGGCCACCCGAGGCCTTGCACAAGAGCGATCAGGAGGGTAAAGAGAGTTAATTGCTATGCTAACAAGGTGCGAAGCTGGGCTCCCTGCACCAATTCCTCCCAGTACACAAGCGGGAGGGGAGGCCGGCTCAGCCCAGCTGCTGGGGGCTGGGGGTCTGGGGTCCCGTAGCCCCTCGGCAGGGCCCTGGCTGGGCTGCGTTTGCTCTCCGTGGGAGGCTGACTGGGGTCAATGATGGCAATAATGGGACAAACAGGAGGACCTCTGTGTGGAGGAATGCAGCACACCTGTGAGAGCCAAGCAGGCTGGAGGGGCATCCATTCCCTTCCCAGCCCTGTTCTTCTGCAGCAGCTTGGGCAGCATCGGGGGGCTCACTGTGCCCCTGCTGTCCCCATCCCATCTCCCTGTCACGCGTGCAGGGTGAGGGCCTGGGGGACTCAGGCTGTGCTTCCCCCAACACTGCCCACACAGAGGAGCCCGGTGAGCCAAGCCCGCGGTGCAAAGGAGGGGTCCAGTGGGGAAATTCCCAAGTGAAAGGCAGGAGTGAAGAAGAAAGAAACACCTGAACTGGCAAACTCTCCTGGCAGCTGTGCACAAAGGGTGTTGACTTGGAGGCTGCAGTCGCAGGGTCTGAGATCAGCCTTGGGTCGGACAGTTTGGGAGCCCCTGCAGGAAGGACAGAGCTCCAGGCATCAGGGGGCTCAAAGCCCCATCCAACCTGGCCTTCAACACCTCCTGGGATGGGGCAGCCACCACTTCTCTGGGCAACCTGGGCCAAGGCAACCCCACCCTCATCATGAAGAATTTCTTCCTAAGGTCTAATCCAACTCTTTCCCCATTCCAGTTTAAAGCCATTCCCCCTTGTCCTGTCAGTGCAGGCCCTTGGAAAAGGCCCCTCCCCAGCTTTCCTGGAGCCCCTTTCAGTACTGGGAGGCTGCCCTAAGCTCTCCCCGGAGCCTTCTCTTCTCCACGCTGAGCAACCCCAACTCTCACAGCCTGGCCTCCTACAGGAGCTGCTCCAGAACTCGGATCATCTCCGTGGCCTCCTCCGCACCCGTTCCCACACTTCCAGCTCCTTCTTATCTTCGCCATTCAATGACCCCTTCTCACCCGCTTTCCTCACCTTTGCCCGATCCGGAGCACATGCCGTTCCACTGCTGCCGCCCTGTGGCCGCAGCCTGGTACTGCAACCCGGCACTACCTTCTTGGCGAGCAAGTCCTTTTTTCCCCTCATTTCGTACCTTTTTGGGGGGCTACAAAATAAGGAGGAGGCTGTCTGGGTGATGAGGTAACTTGGGGCACCTCAACCTCACTTCTTGTGCCTGTGTGATGAGGCAGCGTGAGTAGGGAATGGGGAGGTCACCCCAAAAAGCAATGGCAGAGCCCAAACACTGCCTGGAAATTCATGAGGGGGTAGTAAAAAAGAGGAAAAACAGTAAATACAACTGCAAGGCACTGAAGTAGAGAAAAATATCTCTTTTTTAATAAAAATAAACCCCTATAGCTACAATCTTATATAAAGGATTTTAGAGCATAAGAAGTTCTAAATAGAGATATACAGGGGTTTAGCTCTGAGGTTGTTTAGGGCCTCATCCAGGTGACAAATTAACATCACCAAGGATGGAGATAGATACCCATCCTCCTGGTGCCTGCCACAGGGCTGCACCTCTCTCACAGGGAAGAGCCTTCTCCTAATGTTTAACTGGAATTTCCCCTACTGCAGTTCTCACCTCTCCTTCTCCTGGGAGCCTCTTCATCCTCCCTCCTGTTAGCTGTGGGCAGTGAGAGGATCTGGCCTTCGCTCGCTCTCCTCCCAACCAAAGAAGTCTTGGTCTCAGCCTCTCTTTCCCCACCTGCTCCAGCCCCCAGGCATCTCAATGTCCTGCACGGGGCTCACTCCTGTCTGACAGCATCCCTCGTGCTGCTCACTCCAACCCCGCTCCCTCCAGACTCCCCAGAGCCTGACACCTGTCCTTAGCCAGGACAGGACACGGAGACCCCTTCGTTTCTTCACCTGCTGTCCTTCTCTCACTCCTTTCCACATGCTATGCCTCTAAAAGCCCCTTTGGCACCACCAGCCTCCACTGGTGATTTACCACCACCACCCCCTGAATATTTCCATCTCTCAGGAGCTCCAGACTCTATCTGGGAAGATTTTCCTTCCTCAACGAGCAGCATCCTGCTCTGGGGCACTCACAGGTGCCTGGCTGTACCTGGCGGAGCGCTCCTTGGTGGCTCCGGGACAGGACGGACAGGCATCCCAGGATGTGAAGACACCCAGAACTTCTGCAGATTCACGACAGGAGGGCGCCTGGGCTTGGCTGGCCTTGGTCCCAGCACCTTCTTGTGTGGCAAAGTCTTCCTCCGAGGCTGAGATGGGTGCCCTGTGCTGAAGCCCTGGGGGGCTTCTGGCAGTGTTCAGGGAGGTTGCAGCAGTCGTGCCTTTGGCAGGAACCATTGGAGGACCTTTGTCTTTGGCAAGTGGCCGCGTCTGCTGGGCTGGGTTTCTCTGGGGAGGATGGGAGGTGGCTCCCATCTCCTTGTTCAATGCACCTCCTCCTCCTGGCTTTGTAGGAGCTGGGGGGAAGCCAGCATCTTGAGCATTCCCCTTCTTCAGTTGCACCATCCATCCTGGGCTCTCACAGACAGGATGAGCAGTCAAATGCTGTTCCAATCTCTGACCTTTACTGTGAGATGGAGAAGCCCTGCTGAAGTCCACCCTCCGGGTCCAGGAGCACTCGGGAGGTGGCTCGCCCTTGGAGCCCGCCGTGGGGGTCTGTCCTGGTTCCGTTGCAGGGGATGCTGTAGAGCGACTCTTCGCCCACCCACCTGCATCCGAAGGGTCTTTCCCATTCCCTTGAAGCTTTGCCCGGAGATGCCTCACCACGGCCTCTTTCCCCTCCAGATGTGTCTGCAACCATCAAGAAAAGCTCCAGTTAAAAACACTGTACAGAAAAAAGAGCCAGAAAGCCCTCTGGGGAATGCTCTATTTCTTCCACACAGCCCAACCAAGCCTCCTCCGTGAAATATGGTCTTTGTCAAAGCAGTCCTGCAGCATGGCTGGGAAAACAGCACTAGGCTGCACCAGGTCAGGAACAGATCCCACCACCACAGGAGCATCCAAGAGGTGTTTCATGGATTCTTTGGGTCTGATCCATCCTTTGTCCACTACCAGGGACCAAAACAGAGGGATGGGGTGGGGATTATACCCTACTAGGAACAAAGCTCCTGAGCGCAGAATTTGAGATCTAGAGATTGCCTAGAGCTCAGATGGGAGCAATTTGCCTCACCCTCGTTCTGGTTCCCATGAAGTCCATGGTGAACCCAGGACAGTCAGACAGGAGTTTCCTGCCAAAGCCTGTGTTCAAAAGAAAAGGCCAAGAGGGAGCAGACCTGCCCTACTTCTCTGACCATGGTGTTTCCTGTGCTGCTCACACCGTGCCCGCGTGAACTGGGGCACAGCAGCCCCAGCACAGAGCTGCTCATCTTCCTGAACGACCCCAAAGCACCGCAGGCTTGGGTTTTGAAGTTCTCTCTCTGGGATTTCAACTTGGGTTTGTGCTTTGTTTATATCCAGACCAGTGCCACCCAGCAAATCTCACACTAAGCCCAGGAACAGGCCAGACAACTTTGAAGCTCTGACCAGGTCCAACATACAGGAGGACTTTGTTTCTCAGAAGGACTCAAAATCTCAGCAGGATCCAGCCCCTCGCAAGGACACTGCCAAAGCATTTCCAAGCAGGAGAAATGGCTCTGCTCCCCATCCCCAGGTCCAGTGCTGACCAGGGCCCGTTCTTACTCACCATTTTCCATCAGCAGATGCTTTCCTGCGTGCTCACCTCCTTTCTAAAGGCCACCAGAGGTATCCAAGCAGAAGGACTTAAGCAAGGCAAGCATGTCTGAAGTCCTTCTCCTCTGAAACCAGAAGCTCTTTCCTAACAGCTTGGGAGAAGCTGACTGCAAGGCCAGGAAGTCACTGTAGCCTGACCATGAAACAGCACGAGGAGGAGGAGCTCTTGGTGCACTGCTAACTTGGACTCTACTGCTGTTGAGAAGTCTGAAGCCCACCAAGCCCTGCTGCCCATAACAGTCTCAGCCAGAAAAGAGCCAGGGGTTCAGGAAGCAGATCTGGGATGTGAAGAACTGGCTGCTGTGAGGACCAGGAGAGTGGGTGACCTTCTTGTCTGATGGTGGCCAACACGAACCCACTGCAGGTCAGGTCTTTGGAGCCTCACGGGATCTGCAGGGGGTGGAGGTGATTTGTGGGGGTTGCACAGCAAAATCAGCACGGCCCTGCCCAGCCAAGCCCTACAGGAGCGCAGAAGGGCTGAGAGTGCAGGGGGGACGCAGGGCTGTGTTGGGGGTGCAGGGAGCACAAAGGGTGGTGTTCTGGGGGTGCAGGGTCAATGCAGGGTGGTGTTTAGGGTTCAGGGGGAATGCAGGTCGGTGTTTGGGGTTCAGGGTGGATGCAGGGAGGCGTTTGGGGGTTCAGGGGGGAAGTAGGGCGGTGTTTAGTGTTCAGGGAGGACGCAGGGTTGTGTTGGGTGTGCGGGGAGGATGCAGGGCGGTGTTTGGTGTTCAGGGAGGATGCAGGGTGGTGTTTGGGGGTGCAGGCAGGAGGCAGGGCGGTGTTTTGGGGGTGCAATGAGGACACCGGCTGGTGTATTGGGGGTTCAGGGGGGGCCACAGGGCGGTGTTTGGGGTGCAGGAAGGATGCAGGATGGTGTTTTGGGGGTTCGGGGGGGCTGCAGGGCGGTATTTGGGGGTGCAATGAGGACACCGGCTGGTGTATTGGGGGTTCAGGGGGGGCCACAGGGCGGTGTTTGGGGGTGCAGGGGGGACGCAGGGCCGAGTTTGGGGGTTCAGGGTTGTACACAGGGCAGCATTTGAGGTGCAGGGGGGACGCAAGGCAGTGTTTTGGGGTGCAGGGAGCACAAAGGTTGGTGTTTTGGGGTTGCAGGGGTGGACGCAGAGCAGCGTTTGGGGGTGCAGGGGGGATGCAGTGTTGTGTTCAGGGGTGCAGGGGGGATTCAGGGTGCTGAGGAAACAAAACCTAGTGTTTTGGGGCTGCAGAGTGGACACGGGGTGGTGTTTGGGAATGCAGTGGGGCCGCAGGGCGGAGTTTTGGGGTTCAGGGGTGTATGCAGGGCACCGTTTGGGGTGCAGGGTGGACGCAGGGTAGTGTTTGGTGTTCAGGGGGGCCACAAGGCATTGTCTGGGGGTGCAGGGGTGGTGATTTGGGGGTTCAGCGGGGCCGCACGGCGGTCTTTGGAGTTCGGAGGGACACAGGGTGGTGTTTGGGGTTCAGGGGGCCGCAGGGCGGTGTTTGGGGGTGCAGAGCGCGGGATGGCGGCGGCGGGGCCCGCGCCGGGGGCGGTGGCGGTGCCGGTAGCGGTGCCTGTGCCGGGGGTGCCGGCGGGGCCGGCGCTGCCGCGGGTGAAGGCGCTGCTGAAGGCGGACCCGGCCGTGGGGCTGGCGAGCCGGGAGGCCGTGTTCGTGCTGGCCCGGGCGGCGGTGAGCGGGGCCGGGGGGGCTCCCCGGGGGATCGTGGAAGGGTTTGGGGTGGCAGGGTGGGTGTTGGAGGTCGTTCCTGGCGGCGCTGCGACCTCTGGAGGGGGAGAGGACCCCCGGCTGCTCTGCCCTGTGCTGTGAGTGAGTGCCCGCAGAGCCGTCCTGCGCCCCCAGCTCTGAGCCAGGAAACCTCTGCCGTGGGCATTCAGCCCTTGGGCTGCAGGGGCGAGGGTCTGCCTTGGAATGCCCAGAGCTCAGGAACGAGGGCCGGGAGAGGAGGGCAGATTCTAACGAAAAGTACCATTCTAAGGTTAACTGTCTGGTTACACAATCGAATGTAGAAAGCTTAAAATGACCGAAATAAGAAATGAGGTCTCTTTGAAGCTTTAAGACTTCTCTTGACTTTAAGGAACTCTGTAAGCTAAACAAACTTTAGATTTAGAAAAATCTGTGTCTTCCCCTTTTGTGTGTGACTCAGTTTTGCTGATAACCACCTGGATTTTGGACATTCTGTTTGACAAGTTGTACAAGAACGAAGGGGGAGTAACTGCCGACTCAGCAGAAGCCAGTTAGAGACTTGACTAATGACTAATTCACCTTGAGGATGACAGCTCGATTCATCCCGAAGACCCTCTGAAGACCACCAGCAGGAGGTGAAGCGCAGGCGAAGCCAGGAGGAGACAATGGAAATGATCTCTTGGACTTACTTTACTACGAAGCAGGGAAAATTATGCATCCCTATAGGTAGAATTAGGTAATATTATTATCTATTATTGTAGCACATAGAACCACGCAGGTTCTTTGTCTCGGCGCACAGGGCTTTTGGAACAATCCACCCTGTCGCCCGCTAACGAAATAGAAACAGACCTATTCTATAACTTATGCGAGTTATAGAGGTTGTTTCCGCAGCTCAGGGGAATGTGTATGAGAAGCAGGATTCATCTCGGCTGCCCTCGGGGGGGCAATGGGCGATGTGGACACCTCCGGGGATCGCCCCATACAGCAGACATCGAAACAGGTCTGGTAAATGATCCTTCTACTCCTGCCTGTTTTCAGTGACTGCTTTGGAGCAGCGTGCTTCAGAAGAGTCTGTTTGTCCATCTGTGCTTTGAGGGGTACAGATCCCTGGGGCAACTGAACGACTGTGGAGGAGTGAGCGGTGCTGGCATCCCTTCCCCAGAGCTGGGAGCTGCCTGGGTCATGGAATCATGGAATGGTTTGGGATGGAAAAAAAACTTAAAACCCATCCAGTTCCACCCCCCTGCTATGGGCAGGGACACCTCCCACTGGATCAGGGTGCTCGAAGCCGCATCCAACCTGGCCTTGAACACCTCCAGGGAGGGGACAGCCACAGCTTCTCTGGCAGCCTGGGCTGGGGTCTCACCACCCTCATTGTGAAGAATTTCTTCCTAATGTCTAATCTAAATCTTCCCCCTATCCCTACAAGGCCCTTCTTCACTGAGAGGGTCCTCAGGCACTGGTAGAGGCTGCCCAGGGAGGTGGTTGAGTCTCCATCTCTGGAGGTGCTTAAAAGATGGGCATATGATCTTCTCAGGGACGAGGTTTAGTAAGTGACAGGTACAGCTGAACTCGAGGATCTCCGAGGTCTTTTCCAACCAGATGATTCCATGGTTCTATGATTCCACAGTTCTGTGATTCTATGCCCCTGACTGTTGCAGGTGTGAGCGACCCTCACGGCACTCGAGCATTGTCTGTGCCTCTGCTGAGTCCAGGGCTCCAGGCACTGGCAAACTCCTGTGCGGCTCCACTCGCACACAGGGCCGCGGAGATGATCCGAGGGCTGGGGCACCTCTGCTCTGAGGCCAGGCTAGAGAAGACGTGCGACCATTTCCAGCAAACAAAGTGTGCGCTCCAGGGTGACCAGAAGTAGAAGCACCTTCTTAAGGGAAGGATCCAAATGCCTCTCAAAAACGGGGAGGCTCGGGGCAACAACCACCGCTCCAGGAAGCCTGACCCAGGATTTCACACCCTCTCGGTAAAGAAATGCTTCCGAAGGTTATGACTGAACCTGCCCTGGAGCAGCCTTGAACCATTCCCAGGCTTCCTATCACTGGAAAGCAGGGGTACAGATCAGCCCCCCGTCCCTCTGACTCCATCTCCCCCTCCGCCCCCCCCCCCCCCGGAGGAGCTGGGGAGGCTGTTGGGGTGGGCGGGAACATGGGTAGCCCCAACATTGCATCACAGAAGACCCCAGGGAGTCCTTAGCGACCAGAGACAGAAGCCACCAGAGCGCAG
Source organism: Dromococcyx pavoninus (assembly GCA_033558185.1). Lineage (NCBI taxonomy): Eukaryota > Metazoa > Chordata > Aves > Cuculiformes > Neomorphidae > Dromococcyx > Dromococcyx pavoninus. Next base: position 129,065 of record JAUMJL010001159.1, on the reverse strand, counting down.
CCAAGGAAGGCAGCTCCTACCAGGTGGCTCCCAGGTCCTGTCAGAAAGCCAAGGACTTCAGACAGCAATGAACCCCCAAACCTCCAACACCCAAGGTAAGGACCCATGCCAAGCCCTGCAGCCCGGGGATGCTCCTGGGGCCAAGAGCGGAGGTGACGCCGCCCGTGGCTCCCGTCTCTCTTCCAGGCTTGGCCATGGTGTGGACACTGCCCGGGCAGCAGCAGCCCTTACCCGTGGCCTATGTCTCCGACCTGCCAGTGGCAGCCCAGGCCCTGCAGGCCCACCAGGCCCCACCAGCAGGTACAGCACCTCTGGTTGCACTGGCACCCTGGCTTCTTAAGGGCCTTCAGAGATCCCCGGGCTCTCCCAGCATCCCCACCAGCCCTGTCCCCAAGCAGCAGGGGTGCAGCAAGCTGGGGGAGCATCCCTGCCCTCACCTGGGACGATGCGTGCCCAGGAGATCCCAGTTCCTGAGAAGGTGCCAATTCCTTGGGCCCTTCTCTCTCATTTGCCCTTCTGGGAGGGAGTCTCCTCCCCGATTTCCAACCCCGTCCCACCCGCACAGGGCCTCGCCCCGCAGGGAGCACCCAAGGCCATTGGCTCTTCACGTGTCTGATGCAGAACCAGTGGCTGGGCACCGCAAGCCCTTGAACGCCTTCCCTTCCCTGGAGGAGCTGGGGAGGCTGTTGGGGGGATAGAACACGAGGGGACCCCAGAAAGAGCTTAGCGACCAAAAGCCAGAGGCACCATGGCGCAGCCACCACAGCAGCTCCCACCGTGTGGCCCCTGGGCCCCGTCAGCGTCCCAGCTTCCTCAAATTATTTGGGTCCCCCAAACCTCCTACCATGGCTCCTGTCTCTCTTCCAGTCCCTCTCTACCATGGCTGCCTTATGAACCCCCAAACCTCCAACACCCAAGGTAAGGACCCACGCCAAGCCCTGCAGCCCAGGGATGTTCCTGGGGCCAAGAGCGGAGGTGACGCCGCCCGTGGCTCCCGTCTCTCTTCCAGGCTCAGCCACGCTGTGGACACTGCCCGGGCAGCAGCAGCCCTTGCCCGTGGCCTTTGTCTCCAACCTGCCAGTGGCAGCCCAGGCCCTGCAGGCCCACCAGGCCCCACCAGCAGGTACAGCACCCCTGGTTGCACTGGCACCCTGGCTTCTTAAGGGCCTTCAGAGATCCCCGGGCTCTCCCAGCATCCCCACCAGCCCTGTCCCCAAGCAGCAGGGGTGCAGCAAGCTGGGGGAGCATCCCTGCCCTCACCTGGGACGATGCGTGCCCAGGAGATCCCAGTTCCTGAGAAGGTGCCAATTCCTTGGGCCCTTCTCTCTCATTTGCCCTTCTGGGAGGGAGTCTCCTCCCCGATTTCCAACCCTTCCCACCCACATAGGGCCTCACCCCGCAGGGAGCACCCAAGGCCATTGGCTCTTCAGGTGTCTGATGCAGAACCAGTGGCTGGACACCCCAAGCCCTTGAACGCCTTCCCTCCCCTGGAGGAGCTGGGGAGGCTGTTGGGGGGATAGAACACGAGGTGACCCCAGAAAGAGCTTAGCGACCAAAAGCCAGAGGCACCATGGCGCAGCCACCACAGCAGCTCCCACCGTGTGGCCCCTGGGCCCCGTCAGCGTCCCAGCTTCCTCAAATTATTTGGGTCCCCCAAACCTTCTACCATGGCTCCTGTCTCTCTTCCAGTCCCTCTCTACCATGGCTGCCTTATGAACCCCCAAGCCTCCAACACCCAAGGTAAGGACCCACGCCAAGCCCTGCAGCCTGGGGATGCTCCTGGGGCCAAGAGCGGAGGTGACGCCGCCCGTGGCTCCCGTCTCTCTTCCAGGCTCAGCCACGCTGTGGACACTGCCCGGGCAGCAGCAGCCCTTGCCCGTGGCCTATGTCTCCGACCTGCCAGTGGCAGCCCAGGCCCTGCAGGCCCACCAGGCCCCACCAGCAGGTACAGCACCTCTGGTTGCACTGGCACCCTGGCTTCTTAAGGGCCTTCAGAGATCCCCGGGCTCTCCCAGCATCCCCACCAGCCCTGTCCCCAAGCAGCCTGGGGTCTCCTGGAGGAGCTGGGGAGGTGGTTGGGGGGTAGAGCACGGGAAGCCCCAACCTTCCATCCCGAGACACCCCAGAAAAACCTTAGTGACCAAAAGCCAGAAGGCACCAGGGCGCAGCCAGCACAGCAGCTCCCACCGCCTGGCCCCCGCGCCCCGTCACCATCCCTGCTTCCTCAAGCCATTTGTGTCCCCCAGACCTTCTACCATGTCTCCTGTCTCTCTTCCAGGCCCAGCTGTGCAGTGGACACTGCCCGGGTACCTGCAGCCCCTGCCCATGACCGTGGCTCCCTCAGGTGCTTCCCTGCTGGTCCCCTGGCCCGTTCAGGCCCCCCTGGCCGTGCCAGAACCAGGGCTCGCCCAGGAACAACCAAAAGACCTCCAGCGAGCCAAGAAGAGGAAGAGAGCGGGGTCCCCGGGCAATAAGAAAGAGCGGAGGGGGACAACCATAAGAATCTATGTGCCCAGGAACCCCAAACTTCCTCACCGCCCTGGGGACAGCGACGCCCCCCCCACCTCCTCAGCTGCCCCAGAAGACCAAGCCCGTGGGCTATCAGAGGGCAATGTTGCTGCAGCTGAAGGGGAAAGCCACAGGGAACCCGCAGAGCTGCTGGCGCCCATCCCCAGCACCCAGCCCACCGAGGGGCGCTCTGACCGGGACAAAGTTTCCGCCACGGCCACCGCCACCACGAGCGCAGCCTGGAGCACCAACACCTCCCTGGGCAGCGATATCCCTGCTCTCCACGAAGATCTGGCAGATGAACTCCCTGAGAACCTGTCCTTCTTGGAGACGATGAGATTCCTCGACGGTCTCCTGGAGGCAGTGGATCTGCCAGGGCCCCAGCCTGTGGGGGCAAAGAAGAGGTGGCGGAAGAGGGGGAGGAACCAGGAACCAGCGTGCCCGACGAAGCGCAGGGCTCTGTGAAGTAGACCCGAGCTGGCCTGGTGGGATCAGAGTGGGGCTGGGATGGAGATGGGGGGATTGGGGTGATTTGTTTGTATCTTTTCTCTCGGTTTTCTCTATTAAATCTGCTTCTACAAAAGGGCTCCTGGCCTGTGTGGGATGGGGAGGAAGTGCAGGGGGCACTGGCAAGTGGTACCAAAGAGGGTCAAAAGTCCTGTCCCCTTGCCCAGGGGAAGCAGCCCTCGAGCGGGGGAGCCCGGACAGACGGGACCCTGTAGGACTCACGGACAGAGTGAGCAGCACAGAGCCCCTGGGCCAAGGGCAGAGCTGGGGGCTGGCGGGGGGGATGGACACACAGACACCCAGGGCTGCAACGCCTTTGTCTTGGGTAGATGGAGCCCAGTCACTACAATGCCTTGTTCTCTGCTGTCCGTCCAGTCCTTCACCCAGCACACGGTGAACCCACTTCACGCCACAGCTGCATAACTGCTCCAGAAGGATGCCTGGAGGGACAGTAATTAAAGCCTCACGAAAATTCAGCCCGTGGTATTCAGCCCCTGAGTTGGAAGATGGGGATGGAGAGCAGGGTAACTCCCCTGAAGGGCCTGCTAAGCCACCCAGACACTCACAAGTCTATGGGTCTGGATGGGATCCACCCAGAAGCACTGAGGGAGCTGGCGCAGGAGCTCTCCAACCCACTCTCCCTCATTTATCATCGGTCCTGGTCAACAGGGGAGGTCCCAGAAAACTGGAGGCTGTGAGTGTGACAGGCAGCGACAAGAAGGGTTGGAAATAGGACCTGTCAGCCTGGGATTAGAGCAGGAATGGGATGGAGATGGGGGGTTGGTGGATGGGAGAGGAGGGGTGGTGTGTATTTTGGGGACCTGTTCCTGTGAGTGTTGGGGAGGCCCTGGCCCAGGTTGCCCAGAGAAGTGGTGGCTGCCCCGTCCCTGGAGGTGTTCAAGGCCAGGCTGGATGGGGCTTGCAGCTCCTTGATCCAGTGGGAGGTGTGACTGCCCATGGCAGAGGGTTTGGAACCAGGTGGGCTTTTTTGTGCCTTCCAATCCCAACCATTCTGTGATTCTATGAAAAGGTATAATATGTCTAAACAGCTTTTCTATATCAGTGCTAAGAGACACAGGTCTAAATAGAGATAATAGATGATAAGGGTAACCAGGTATTGTATTGGTGTGAATGTCTAGGATTTATGCTGTTTAAAAGTAAAGAAGCCCTGCTTATGGAAGGGATTTGAAAACATCGCTCCCCATCTCAACCTCTCCTGCTGAAGATATAAAAGCACTTTCCCAGGCTGCCCCTTCCCTCTTCTCCTTGCTCCCCTTTCCCCATTCCAATTCGGGCTCCTTTCCCCCGCTGGGCTGTGAACACAGAGTGGGAGGCACCGGCACGGCACAAAAATACTCCCAGAGCGCAGATTCTGAGCCTGCAATGGTGGGGGGTGGTGGAGAAAGAGATCGAATTTATTATTCGATTAAAAGATAGGGGGGCACCTGGGGGAGCTGGAGGACTGCCGGCCATAGAGAAGGCGCGGCCCGGAGGACTGAGCGGCACTTCCGGCCGCACGGCCCGCCACGGGCTCCGTGGCTGCCACGGGAGGGCGGGAGCGTCCGGTCGGCGCGGAGTCGCTGCGGGCGGCGGGGACTCCGCTTCGCCCCCGGCCGCGGCTCTCGGGCCCCGCGGTGTCCGCCGTGGCGGCCTCGCTCCGTCCTTCCCCGGCCGGCGGGGGCAGCGCTGGCGCCCAGGGGGGATCCCGGCTCTGCGGCCGCGGGGAGAGGGCGGAGGAGCCGCAGTCTGGGCCTGAGGCGGCCGGAGAGGTGAGTTCCGCTGTGGAGCGGGAGCGGGGAGCCTGCGAGCCCCCGGGGCCGGTCGGGTGTGTTTATAGGCTGTGTCCCCCCGGTGTGCAGTGCCCGCAGTGCTCCCATTGCTGCTTCCTGCCTGGGAATTGTCACCGTGGTGCTGCTGCTGCGGCGGCATCCGAGATTTTACATCGCTGCTGTGCAGTAAGCCAGAGGCGCTGATTCTAAAATTCAGTTTACTTGTTTAAAGTCAGGTTTATTTTGCACAGCTTTGCCTTTTGGTTTCGCTCTGCTCTGGGAGTCGCTGATCGCCCTGGTGCCAGACAGGTGTTTTTATAGGCAGTGCCCCCCAGTGCTCCCATTTCTGCTTCCTACTTGGGAGTTGTCATCGTGGTGCTGCTGCTCTGGCTTCAGCAATTTGACATTGCTGGTGTGCAGTGAGTCAGAGGCGCTGGTGAGCCCCGGTTTGTGTTCTAAACCTTTTTGAAATTCGATTGCCCTGTTCACTAATCGGGTTTAGTTTGGACAGGCTTGGCTTTTGGTTTTGTTCTGCTTGGGAGTCACTGATCCCTGTGATGCCAGTCGGGTGTTTTTATAGGCAGTGCTTCCGAGTAGTGTCCCATGTTTGGTTCCTACTTGGGAATTGTCATCGTGATGTCGTTGCTCTGGCATCACTAATGCATGAATTTAACCTTGCTGGTGTTCAGTAGGTGACAGGCACGGACTGCCCTCTTTCATATTCTAAATGTTTTTCAGATTTGATTGATCTGTTCCCTAATCAGGTTTAATTTGCACAGGTTTGACTTCTGGTTTAGTTCTGCTTTGGGAGTAGTTGGTCCTTGTGGCTCTGTTTAAATGCAGGCCAGCCCAGCGCTTTGTTATTATTTCATTTTATTCCAAATCTAAGCTCTATAACACTTCTCTGTGGTGACCATGGAGAGGACCCGAGGGAAGGGCAGGAAGATGTGCCAGGGGAGGGTTAGGTTGGACATGAGGAGCAGGTTCTTCCCCCAGAGGGTGGTGGAGCACTGGAAGAGCTCCCCAGGGAAGCAGTCCCAGCCTGACAGTGTTCCAGAAGCGTTTGGCCAATGCCCTCAGCCCCACAGGGTGAATGTTGGGGTTGTGCTGTGCAGGGACAGGGGTTGGACTCCCTGCTGGGTTCCTTCCTACTCAAGACGTTCTATGATTTTATAACACCATTAGTTCTGATTGGGAATCATCTTTGCCTGGGAATTTCCTTAGTACCTGCATGGAAACAGAGCCCTTACTTAACGACTTGTTTCTGTTTCTGTTTCGTTCAAGGCCTAAAGCCTAGATGACCGGTTTGGTTCTAAGCAGGAGCTGTTGTCACCTCTGAACGAACTTGTTATAATTCCAGTATTAAGCCCTCCCAATCACCTTCCCTACTCTGTTTTCCATTTAAATTCTCTTATTTTATTTGATTACCCATTGGGAGTCATTAATGCCTGCGATTTATTGAATAGCGACTACTTTTACTTTAACTCTTAATGACTCCTTTTCCATTGTTGTGCCTTGCAAAAAAGATTGCTAAATGTAGTAATTTTTTAAAATTACAGTGCCTGTTGGGATTCATTACTGCTGGATTCATTAAGTGATAGCTGTGACTAAATTTAGTTGTGACTCATCCCTAAATAATATTTCTTTCATTTATTTCCACATTAATCTTTCAGGTATCACTTTACCCCTCAGTGCAATTGAGGAGTGCTTGTGATTAATTTATTTTAATGCTCACCAGAGTTCTTTTTCCATGGATATTAATTCCAATTAGTACTCTATTATTTATATTTTGCTGCTTATAGTTGTATAATATAAATTTGGAGTAATTATGGTCTCTGAAGTGTTTTGGAAGAACAAGAGTCCAGGTATGATTTACTCACAACGACCGCTCCAGTTACTGTTGATTAGGTTTTTATTCTGGATGGTTTAGGTTAACTAATAAGCCGTAAAAATCAAAATTACAGGAACTGAGATAATTGGAAACCCCAGGAAGAACAAGAGGAGCACTGCGGTGTGACCAGAGGTTGGGCAAGCGCTTCCATCATGCTCAGGCGTTCCAGGGTTTTGCACTTCAGCTGCACCGGCCCGTTTTTTCTGGGAACACTCCCATTCCTGGGGGAACAAACGTGTGTGGAGCAGATAGAGAGCAGCACCAAGGCACCGGCTGTGCCGACGGCAGCCCGAGCGATGCCACCCCCTCGGCCGACAGCGTGTCCGACAAAACCTGTGAGCCCTCTGAGACCGTGGAGAGGAAGGTGAGCTGTGCTGAGGATGGATGCACGGCAGCAGGTACAGAGTGGGATGCTGAAACACAGCCCCAGCTCACACACACACAGAGAGCACGGGGAATGTTACTCTTTCACTCCCTTTGTGTCTTGCCAGCTGTCCTGGTTTAGCCCTTCTCCTGGCTTGGGTGGCAGGCAAACATGAGCAGGTGGGATAGCGATTCCTGCCCTGCCGGAGAAAGGGAAAGGAGAGAGAGACTTGTGGGTTGGAAGCTGCAACTAAAGCAGCTTTAACGATGCAGTAATACTAAATGGGAAAATAATATTAATGAGAAAATAATAAAATACATGAAATTGAATCCCCCGATGCTGATCCCGTCACCACTGACGCTGCAGTATGGGCGCAGAGGGAAGTCCCGGGCTGGATTCAACAGCAGAGACAGGAGCTGAATTCAGGAATGCACGGGTTGGCATCAGGGACAGAAGGACAGACAAGGTCTGTATTAGACACCAACCATCAAAGAAGAGGGTTTGACCCTCGTAATCCCTCGTTTATACCGAGTGTGACACATAAGGAGTGGAATCCTCTGTGGGGCAGGTTTTGATCCCCGGTCCTGTCCACTCCTCCCTGCATGTCTGACCCTTTTTCACCCTTTGGCTTATGGCATTCCACCACCTTGAGGATGACCTTGTTTTCAATAGGGATAGCTGTAGACAGTGGCCTTTCTGCACACCGGTGCCCCGTTACATTGGTGATAAACATGTAGTGTATGATTCAGGTAATCATAGAGTCCCTGTGTATAGCTGTGTGTGAGTTACCTGCAGCGCTCCACGGCTGCGTAGCGCATGGCCGAGCGAGGCTGTGTGTCTGGGAAGCCTCATCTTGTACAAGCTCTGAGACATCCTGCTATCTCTTAGGTAGAGGACAGCCAAGCAGCTGGAGTTTTGCAAGTGAAAGGCAGGAGTGAAGAAGAAAGAATCACCTGAAGTGGCAAACTCTCCTGGCAGCAAGGAGAGTGTGAGCTCTGGTGAGTCCTGGCCATGGGTGCCCTGTTTTGTGTCTTCTCTGTCCCTGTGGAGCGACCCAGGCCCTTCCTGCCCCACCCTGGACTCCTCTTTCCCACACTGCTGGGATAGTTGTTGCTCCCCTGGACCTCTCCTCTCCTGTTGTTCTGCCCTGCTTTCTCCGTCACTTTTTTCCCATCCTCTGACTCTGTCCTACACCCGTCGCTGTGTTTTCCTTTTCCATCTCTTTGTCCTGACCAGCAGCCCTCTTGTTCCCCCGCAGTTTTTCTGGCCTGTTCCGTGGTGTTCTTTTCCTCTCTTCACCAGCACAAGCTGCTCTGTCCCTGCATTCCTATCTCTCTTCTTCTTTCCTTCTCTTTCTTTCTCTCTGTCTCTCTCTCGCCCTTTGTGTTGCTCACTGTCGCTGGTTTCTTTCCTTCTGTACCTCACCATTCCCATCCTCCTTCCTGTTCGTCTCTTGCTCTCTCTGAGCCTTTTGTGCTACTCCCTGGCTCGTTTTCTCTCTGCAAGGGCTCCTAACACCTCCTTTCCTTCTCCTATCCCCTGTGCTTCTCACAATCTGTCTTTCTCATTGACTTTATTCACACAGCTTCTGTCAAGCTTCCTATCTGCTGTAAAACATTGGGATGTTTTTTCTCCTTGCTCTCCTGCTGTGCACGTAGCAGATATGCTCCACCTGTGCACCTTCTTTAACTCTCAGTTTAAGCAAAGAAGCTTCCAGCCCTTCAACATGAGCTTTGTACAGTCACGTTCCCTACAGCGTTCCAGGTTCTTTGCCCTGCGTTGTGCTTGACCCCGTGATTCTGGCAGGGCTGAGACAGAAGAGACCATCGTGGGGACAGAACTGCTTTCCTGTAGCCGAGTTCTTGCCGGAACAGCCCGCAGGCAAACATGATTTCCCCACTGAAGCTGTTCTCAAGTTTGAGCCAGCAGTGGCCAAGTGGGCCAATGGCATCTTGGCCTGTGTCAGAGACAGCGTGGGCAGCAGGAACAGGGCAGGGATTGTGCCCCTGCACTGGGCACTGGTGAGGCCACACCTCGAGTGCTGGGGTCAGTTCTGGGCCCCTCACTACAAGAAGGACACTGAGGGGCTGGAGCGCGTCCAGATAAGGGAACGAGGCTGGGGAAGGGGCCGGAGAACAAGTTCTGTGAGGAACAGCTGAGGGACCTGGGGTTGTTCAGCCTGGAGAAGAGGAGGCTGAGGGGAGACCTCATCACTGTCTACGGCTGCCTGAAAGGAGGCTGTAGCAGAGCAAGTGTTGGTCTCTTCTCACAAGTGTCAGGTGATGGGACAAAAGGAAATGGCCACAAGTTGCACCAGGGGAGGTTTGGCTGGATATTGGGAAGAATTTCTTTACTGAAAGGGTTCTCAGGCCCTGGCAGAGGCTGCCCAGGGAGGGGGTTGAGTCCCCATCCCTGGAGGTGTTTAAAAGGCAGGTAGATGAGTTTTCGAAGGACATGGTTTAGGAGAAGATGGGTACGGTTGGACTCGATGATCTCCAAGGTGTTTTCCAGCCGGAAGGTTCTATGATTCTCAGTATTTTCCTGTTTCCACAGGCCCCAAGTACTTTGGTTCATTTTGTTTTCTTTTGTTTTCTTTTTGTGCACGTGCAGGGAAAAGCCTCCCCTTCCAGCACTGGAGAACGTGCCCTGGGAGGCAGGAGAGATGGTGATGCTTCCTGAGAGAGGACAAAGCTGAGGAGCGCTCCAGCTGGGCTGCGTGGGTGGCAGCACCTTTCCTTAGCTCCCACATCAGAGCTGAGATGCAGGTGAGCACTGAGGAGAGACGAGCGGGCAGGAGCAGCAGCAGAGAGAGAGCAAATTCCCAGCTCTGTGCTGCTTACATCTGGTTTTGAGTGCGAGTGTTGAATTTTCAGCACATCCTTGCAGCTGTCCCTTCAGGACTGGTGCAGAAGGGGGAGCTCGGCCACCCCGTGCAGCCCAGCTCTGCTCCCCTGAGTCGTTGTGCTCTTCAGTCTCTGCAAGGACTTTGGGGTCTCTGCTGCCTCTCCTTGCCAGACACAGACCCTGCCTGCATTTATTGGAGCAGTGGCTGAGTCGCCTCCTGCTGCCTTCCCTGCACACCTGGTGACCCTTTTTCAGCCCTTGCTCTCTTTTCTGGGCTCGTTGGCCATTAATTTATCTGTGCCAGCACTGATCCTGACTCCAGCTCACGCTGTCTTCCCTGTTGAGCACCCAGCAGCAGCTAAATGTCTCCTCACGTGTGCTTGGAGGGCGTTTCACTACTGGTGTCTAATAGCCTCACCAGTCTGTCTGTTTGCCTTTTCTCCTGTATATGGAAGTGGTTCCAATGAAACTGGGTCTAAACGTGCTCAGCTTCACACGTGGTGCTTGGCTTTGATGGCAGCTCTGCTCCTGCGTGCTGGAGATGCCGTTTGTTCTCCAGGAAGGGAGACTTTTCCAGTTCCAGGGAACAGACCTTGGAATGCAATAGGCTCTTGGATTCCTAACATGCAGCAGTCAGGTTGAATAGCTGTGCTAATCAGCGTTGCTTACTTGGAGTCCATAACCCTGTATCTGGTGGCACTCTGGGAATCTGAGTGCAGGGCTTCACAGTTGGAGCTGGGAAGGGAAGGGCTGTGAGCTGGGACTGAGCCATGGTTTTGCTTTTCTTTCCAGTTGAACTCCTGTCAGCTCCCACCGAGACGTTGTGCGGGTGAGGAGGGATCACGAAAGGCTCCCTGGGCTGTCCGTTCCCCCTCCACAGCCGGAAACACCTCACACATTCCTCAGGTTGGCAAACACAGCAGCACCAGGGACCAAATACCTCAACGACCGAGCTCAAACAAGGCTTTTTAGCTTTAAGTATTAACGATTATTATACAGAACAGCCATTTAGACCAGCTGTGTGTTTACAAGCGTATATTGTGACACTTTACATATCTATGTCTAAAAATATTTTACTTACACCTATTTAGACTTAGCAATCTATTTACACTTCTATATAATCTCTCTTTAGATTACATGTATCTGCTCAGACTGTCATATCAGTGTAGATGGTTCTATCTTTTCAGACGTTTTTCTATTTAAAATTTTCGTGTATGTAATATTTTTTTCATTTTGAATTCCTCTGTTTTTCAATTTGTATATGCACAAGTTATTTTTGTATTTTAAACCCCTGTATATCTCTATTTAGAACTTGGTATGCTCTGAAATAGGGGTTTATTTTTAGACCCTTTTATTATAGATAGATGAATATTTTATCAATATATTTCTCTCTTGTATTTACAGTTTTTCCTCTTTTTTAGTCCCCCCTCCTGAATTTCCAGGCAGTGTTTGGGCTCTGCCATCGATCTTTGGGGTGACCACCCCATTCCCTGCTCACGCTGCCTCATCACACCCACACACGCAGTGAGGTTGAGGTGCCCCAGGTTACCTCATCACCCAGACAGCCTCCTCCTTATTTTGTAGCCCCCCAAAAATGAGGGGAAAAAAGGACTTGCTCGCCAAGAAGGTAGTGCCGGGTTGCAGTACCAGGCTGCGGCCACAGGGCGGCAGCAGTGGAACGGCATGTGCTCCGGATCGGGCAAAGGTGAGGAAAGCGGGTGAGAAGGGGTCATTGAATGGCGAAGATAAGAAGGAGCTGGAAGTGTGGGAACGGGTGCGGAGGAGGCCACGGAGACGATCCGAGTTCTGGGGCAGCTCCTGTAGGAGGCCAGGCTGAGAGAGTTGGGGTTGCTCAGCCTGGAGAAGAGAAGGCTCCGGGGAGAGCTTATAGCAACCTCCCAGTACTGAAAGGGGCTCCAGGAAAGCTGGGGAGGGGCCTTTTCCAAGGGCCTGCACTGACAGGACAAAGGGGAATGGCTTTAAACTAGAAGAGGAAAGATTTAGATTAGACCTTAGGAAGAAATTCTTCATGATGAGGATGGGGATGCCTTGACCTAGGTTGCCCAGAGAAGTGGTGACTGCCCCATCCCTGGAGGTGTTCAAGGCCAGGTTGGATGGGGCTTTGAGCCCCCTGATCCAGTGGGATGTTCCTGCCCATGGCAGGGGGGTGGAACTGGCTGGGCCTTAAGGTCCCTTCCAACCCAAACCATTCCACGATTCTAGGATTGTTCTTGCCATGTATCAGCCTGTCCTGGTTGTCCCTGGGTCTCCTTCCAACCTCAGGGATCCAGAGAAGGTGGCTGATTGCCTGGTGCCAGAGTTCAGCAGCTGGAGCTGAAGTGACGCCTTGGCAAGGGGGACAGAAATAAGGGAGATGCCGGTACCGGGAGCACTCTGGGATTCCGTCCAACCCCTGTGCCCATGCCCAGGCTGCGGGGAGAGGCCCCTGGGAGCAGCTTTGTTCCTCTTTGAAGGAGAGCCCAAAGGAGCCCAGAGCCTGTTCGTGAACCCTGCGCAGCCTGGCGGGATTTGTGGTACAGCCCTCAAAGGACGGTTGCTGCGGGTGCTGGTGCGGGGCATTCCAGGCAGGAAAGCTGTCCCTGGACCTCTGTCCTTCCTGCAGGGGCTGCCAAAGTGTCCGACCCGTGGCTGATCTCAGACCCTTCGACTGCAGCCACCAAGCCAACGGCCTTTGTGCACAGCTGGGCTCTGCCCACTCCTGCTCCAAGCCTGCAGCCCCGTTCCCAGGGGGAATGTCAGGAGCCCAGCACTCCCGTCCCTGGGCACTTGGTCCCTTGCTGAGGTCCCCGCTCTCCAGCCCCTGCTCTGCACCCCTTGAGGTGAGGGCAGTGTCCGGAGAGAGGCCGGCAGAGCGTCACGTTGTGCCCTGGGCAGCAGAACTCAGCGGAGAGGCGGGACAGGGGATTTGCCTTCCCACACAAGGGATTCCATCCCCTGGCTCTCTGGCACTCGCACACCAGGGCTGTGCCGGCCGTGTGCGAGGGCTCTGCCCGGGGGCCCTTGCGATACCGCTGAGTCCAGGCAGCAGCGTTCGCTTCTTTCTGGCCACGTGCTGGGGGTTGCAGCCCCCTCCCCATCACGAGGCTCTTCCTCCAGAGAGCAGCAGGGCTTTCGCAGGGCTTTGCCACAGGGGGGCCTGCTGCCCTCCAGAGGGTCTCTGGGCTCTTGTTGGGCTTGTCCAGGGCCCAGACGGTGCCCTGCTCCCTCCCAGAGAGCCCTGGGGGCTTTCACGGGGCTTTGCCGAAGCCCCGGCAAGACCACAGAACATGGAATCAGAGAACAGCCCAGGTTGGAAGGGACCTCAGGAGATCATCTGGCCAAGCCTTTCATGGGAAAAGGAGCCGAGATGGGATTATCTACAACCCTGTGCAACTGTGATTTAAAAAAGGCCCCAGGTGGGACCTTGCTGCCCCGCGGAGTGCCCCAGGCTTTGCTGGTCATTGCCAGCGCTGTGAAAGGGCCGTGTTGCCCTCCAGAGCATTGCAGGGCTTTTGCCGGGCGTGGTGGAGACACGGGCAGGGTCCTGCTCCCCTCCAGAGCGCTGCAGCTCCTTCAGGAGCCTTTGCCCTGCAGCCGGCTGAGGCCCTGCTGATTGCAGAGTTCCCAGAACCTGAGCAGATGGGATTATTTTAGTTCGTAAGGACGTGCGACCATTTCCAGCAAACTAAGTGAGCGCTCCAGGGTGACCAGAAGTAGAAGCACCTTCTTAAGGGAAGGGTCCAAATGCCTCTCAAAAACGGGGAGGCTCGGGGCAACAACCACCGCTCCAGGAAGCCTGACCCAGGATTTCACACCCTCTCGGTAAAGAAATGCTTCCGAAGGTTATGACTGAACCTGCCCTGGAGCAGCCTTGAACCATTCCCAGGCTTCCTATCACTGGAAAGCAGGGGTACAGATCAGCCCCCCGTCCCTCTGACTCCATCTCCCCCCCGCCCCCGGAGGAGCTGGGGAGGCTGTTGGGGTGGGCGGGAACATGGGTAGCCCCAACATTGCATCACAGAAGACCCCAGGGAGTCCTTAGCGACCAGAGACAGAAGCCACCAGAGCGCAGCCAAGGAAGGCAGCTCCTACCAGGTGGCTCCCAGGTCCTGTCAGAAAGCCAAGGCCTTCAGACAGCAATGAACCCCCAAACCTCCAACACCCAAGGTAAGGACCCACGCCAAGCCCTGCAGCCCGGGGATGCTCCTGGGGCCAAGAGCGGAGGTGACGCCGCCCGTGGCTCCCGTCTCTCTTCCAGGCTCGGCCATGGTGTGGACACTGCCCGGGCAGCAGCAGCCCTTGCCCGTGGCCTATGTCTCCGACCTGCCAGTGGCAGCCCAGGCCCTGCAGGCCCACCAGGCCCCACCAGCAGGTACAGCACCTCTGGTTGCACTGGCACCCTGGCTTCTTAAGGGCCTTCAGAGATCCCCGGGCTCTCCCAGCATCCCCACCAGCCCTGTCCCCAAGCAGCCTGGGGTCTCCTGGAGGAGCTGGGGAGGTGGTTGGGGGGTAGAGCACGGGAAGCCCCAACCTTCCATCCCGAGACACCCCAGAAAAACCTTAGTGACCAAAAGCCAGAAGGCACCAGGGCGCAGCCAGCACGGCAGCTCCCACCGCCTGGCCCCCGCGCCCCGTCACCATCCCTGCTTCCTCAAGCCATTTGTGTCCCCCAGACCTTCTACCATGTCTCCTGTCTCTCTTCCAGGCCCAGCTGTGCAGTGGACACTGCCCGGGTACCTGCAGCCCCTGCCCATGACCGTGGCTCCCTCAGGTGCTTCCCTGCTGGTCCCCTGGCCCGTTCAGGCCCCCCTGGCCGTGCCAGAACCAGGGCTCGCCCAGGAACAACCAAAAGACCTCCAGCGAGCCAAGAAGAGGAAGAGAGCGGGGTCCCCGGGCAATAAGAAAGAGCGGAGGGGGACAACCATAAGAATCTATGTGCCCAGGAACCCCAAACTTCCTCACCGCCCTGGGGACAGCGACGCCCCCCCCACCTCCTCAGCTGCCCCAGAAGACCAAGCCCGTGGGCTATCAGAGGGCAATGTTGCTGCAGCTGAAGGGGAAAGCCACAGGGAACCCGCAGAGCTGCTGGCGCCCATCCCCAGCACCCAGCCCACCGAGGGGCGCTCTGACCGGGACAAAGTTTCCGCCACGGCCACCGCCACCACGAGCGCAGCCTGGAGCACCAACACCTCCCTGGGCAGCGATATCCCTGCTCTCCACGAAGATCTGGCAGATGAACTCCCTGAGAACCTGTCCTTCTTGGAGACGATGAGATTCCTCGACGGTCTCCTGGAGGCAGTGGATCTGCCAGGGCCCCAGCCTGTGGGGGCAAAGAAGAGGTGGCGGAAGAGGGGGAGGAACCAGGAACCAGCGTGCCCGACGAAGCGCAGGGCTCTGTGAAGTAGACCCGAGCTGGCCTGGTGGGATCAGAGTGGGGCTGGGATGGAGATGGGGGGATTGGGGTGATTTGTTTGTATCTTTTCTCTCGGTTTTCTCTATTAAATCTGCTTGTACAAAAGGGCTCCTGGCCTGTGTGGGATGGGGAGGAAGTGCAGGGGGCACTGGCAAGTGGTACCAAAGAGGGTCAAAAGTCCTGTCCCCTTGCCCAGGGGAAGCAGCCCTCGAGCGGGGGAGCCCGGACAGACGGGACCCTGTAGGACTCACGGACAGAGTGAGCAGCACAGAGCCCCTGGGCCAAGGGCAGAGCTGGGGGCTGGCGGGGGGGATGGACACACAGACACCCAGGGCTGCAACGCCTTTGTCTTGGGTAGATGGAGCCCAGTCACTACAATGCCTTGTTCTCTGCTGTCCGTCCAGTCCTTCACCCAGCACACGGTGAACCCACTTCACGCCACAGCTGCATAACTGCTCCAGAAGGATGCCTGGAGGGACAGTAATTAAAGCCTCACGAAAATTCAGCCCGTGGTATTCAGCCCCTGAGTTGGAAAATGGGGATGGAGAGCAGGGTAACTCCCCTGAAGGGCCTGCTAAGCCACCCAGACACTCACAAGTCTATGGGTCTGGATGGGATCCACCCAGAAGCACTGAGGGAGCTGGCGCAGGAGCTCTCCAACCCACTCTCCCTCATTTATCATCGGTCCTGGTCAACAGGGGAGGTCCCAGAAAACTGGAGGCTGTGAGTGTGACAGGCAGCGACAAGAAGGGTTGGAAATAGGACCTGTCAGCCTGGGATTAGAGCAGGAATGGGATGGAGATGGGGGGTTGGTGGATGGGAGAGGAGGGGTGGTGTGTATTTTGGGGACCTGTTCCTGTGAGTGTTGGGGAGGCCCTGGCCCAGGTTGCCCAGAGAAGTGGTGGCTGCCCCGTCCCTGGAGGTGTTCAAGGCCAGGCTGGATGGGGCTTGCAGCTCCTTGATCCAGTGGGAGGTGTGACTGCCCATGGCAGAGGGTTTGGAACCAGGTGGGCTTTTTTGTGCCTTCCAATCCCAACCATTCTGTGATTCTATGAAAAGGTATAATATGTCTAAACAGCTTTTCTATATCAGTGCTAAGAGACACAGGTCTAAATAGAGATAATAGATGATAAGGGTAACCAGGTATTGTATTGGTGTGAATGTCTAGGATTTATGCTGTTTAAAAGTAAAGAAGCCCTGCTTATGGAAGGGATTTGAAAACATCGCTCCCCATCTCAACCTCTCCTGCTGAAGATATAAAAGCACTTTCCCAGGCTGCCCCTTCCCTCTTCTCCTTGCTCCCCTTTCCCCATTCCAATTCGGGCTCCTTTCCCCCGCTGGGCTGTGAACACAGAGTGGGAGGCACCGGCACGGCACAAAAATACTCCCAGAGCGCAGATTCTGAGCCTGCAATGGTGGGGGGTGGTGGAGAAAGAGATCGAATTTATTATTCGATTAAAAGATAGGGGGGCACCTGGGGGAGCTGGAGGACTGCCGGCCATAGAGAAGGCGCGGGCCCCGGAGGACTGAGCGGCACTTCCGGCCGCGCGGCCCGCCACGGGCTCCGTGGCTGCCACGGGAGGGCGGGAGCGTCCGGTCGGCGCGGAGTCGCTGCGGGCGGCGGGGACTCCGCTTCGCCCCCGGCCGCGGCTCTCGGGCCCCGCGGTGTCCGCCGTGGCGGCCTCGCTCCGTCCTTCCCCGGCCGGCGGGGGCAGCGCTGGCGCCCAGGGGGGATCCCGGCTCTGCGGCCGCGGGGAGAGGGCGGAGGAGCCGCAGTCCGGGCCTGAGGCGGCCGGAGAGGTGAGTTCTGCTGTGGAGCGGGAGCGGGGAGCCTGCGGGCCCCCGGGGCCGGTCGGGTGTGTTTATAGGCTGTGTCCCCCCGGTGTGCAGTGCCCGCAGTGCTCCCATTGCTGCTTCCTGCCTGGGAATTGTCACCGTGGTGCTGCTGCTGCGGCGGCATCCGAGATTTTACATCGCTGCTGTGCAGTAAGCCAGAGGCGCTGATTCTAAAATTCAGTTTACTTGTTTAAAGTCAGGTTTATTTTGCACAGCTTTGCCTTTTGGTTTCGCTCTGCTCTGGGAGTCGCTGATCGCCCTGGTGCCAGACAGGTGTTTTTATAGGCAGTGCCCCCCAGTGCTCCCATTTCTGCTTCCTACTTGGGAGTTGTCATCGTGGTGCTGCTGCTCTGGCTTCAGCAATTTGACATTGCTGGTGTGCAGTGAGTCAGAGGCGCTGGTGAGCCCCGGTTTGTGTTCTAAACCTTTTTGAAATTCGATTGCCCTGTTCACTAATCGGGTTTAGTTTGGACAGGCTTGGCTTTTGGTTTTGTTCTGCTTGGGAGTCACTGATCCCTGTGATGCCAGTCGGGTGTTTTTATAGGCAGTGCTTCCGAGTAGTGTCCCATGTTTGGTTCCTACTTGGGAATTGTCATCGTGATGTCGTTGCTCTGGCATCACTAATGCATGAATTTAACCTTGCTGGTGTTCAGTAGGTGACAGGCACGGACTGCCCTCTTTCATATTCTAAATGTTTTTCAGATTTGATTGATCTGTTCCCTAATCAGGTTTAATTTGCACAGGTTTGACTTCTGGTTTAGTTCTGCTTTGGGAGTAGTTGGTCCTTGTGGCTCTGTTTAAATGCAGGCCAGCCCAGCGCTTTGTTATTATTTCATTTTATTCCAAATCTAAGCTCTATAACACTTCTCTGTGGTGACCATGGAGAGGACCCGAGGGAAGGGCAGGAAGATGTGCCAGGGGAGGGTTAGGTTGGACATGAGGAGCAGGTTCTTCCCCCAGAGGGTGGTGGAGCACTGGAAGAGCTCCCCAGGGAAGCAGTCCCAGCCTGACAGTGTTCCAGAAGCGTTTGGCCAATGCCCTCAGCCCCACAGGGTGAATGTTGGGGTTGTGCTGTGCAGGGACAGGGGTTGGACTCCCTGCTGGGTTCCTTCCTACTCAAGACGTTCTATGATTTTATAACACCATTAGTTCTGATTGGGAATCATCTTTGCCTGGGAATTTCCTTAGTACCTGCATGGAAACAGAGCCCTTACTTAACGACTTGTTTCTGTTTCTGTTTCGTTCAAGGCCTAAAGCCTAGATGACCGGTTTGGTTCTAAGCAGGAGCTGTTGTCACCTCTGAACGAACTTGTTATAATTCCAGTATTAAGCCCTCCCAATCACCTTCCCTACTCTGTTTTCCATTTAAATTCTCTTATTTTATTCGATTACCCATTGGGAGTCATTAATGCCTGCGATTTATTGAATAGCGACTACTTTTACTTTAACTCTTAATGACTCCTTTTCCATTGTTGTGCCTTGCAAAAAAGATTGCTAAATGTAGTAATTTTTTAAAATTACAGTGCCTGTTGGGATTCATTACTGCTGGATTCATTAAGTGATAGCTGTGACTAAATTTAGTTGTGACTCATCCCTAAATAATATTTCTTTCATTTATTTCCACATTAATCTTTCAGTTATCACTTTACCCCTCAGTGCAAGTGAGGAGTGCTTGTGATTAATTTATTTTAACGCTCACCAGAGTTCTTTCTCCATGGATATTAATTCCAATTAGTACTCTATTATTTATATTTTGCTGCTTATAGTTGTATAATATAAATTTGGAGTAATTATGGTCTCTGAAGTGTTTTGGAAGAACAAGAGTCCAGGTATGATTTACTCACAACGACCGCTCCAGTTACTGTTGATTAGGTTTTTATTCTGGATGGTTTAGGTTAACTAATAAGCCGTAAAAATCAAAATTACAGGAACTGAGATAATTGGAAACCCCAGGAAGAACAAGAGGAGCACTGCGGTGTGACCAGAGGTTGGGCAAGCGCTTCCATCATGCTCAGGCGTTCCAGGGTTTTGCACTTCAGCTGCACCGGCCCGTTTTTTCTGGGAACACTCCCATTCCTGGGGGAACAAACGTGTGTGGAGCAGATAGAGAGCAGCACCAAGGCACCGGCTGTGCCGACGGCAGCCCGAGCGATGCCACCCCCTCGGCCGACAGCGTGTCCGACAAAACCTGTGAGCCCTCTGAGACCGTGGAGAGGAAGGTGAGCTGTGCTGAGGATGGATGCACGGCAGCAGGTACAGAGTGGGATGCTGAAACACAGCCCCAGCTCACACACACACAGAGAGCACGGGGAATGTTACTCTTTCACTCCCTTTGTGTCTTGCCAGCTGTCCTGGTTTAGCCCTTCTCCTGGCTTGGGTGGCAGGCAAACATGAGCAGGTGGGATAGCGATTCCTGCCCTGCCGGAGAAAGGGAAAGGAGAGAGAGACTTGTGGGTTGGAAGCTGCAACTAAAGCAGCTTTAATGATGCAGTAATAGTAAATGGGAAAATAATATTAATGAGAAAATAATAAAATACATGAAATTGAATCCCCCGATGCTGATCCCGTCACCACTGACGCTGCAGGGTGGGCGCAGGGGGAAGTCCCGGGCTGGATTCAACAGCAGAGACAGGAGCTGAATTCAGGAATGCACGGGTTGGCATCAGGGACAGAAGGACAGACAAGGTCTGTATTAGACACCAACCATCAAAGAAGAGGGTTTGACCCTCGTAATCCCTCGTTTATACCGAGTGTGACACATGAGGAGTGGAATCCTCTGTGGGGCAGGTTTTGATCCCCGGTCCTGTCCACTCCTCCCTGCATGTCTGACCCTTTTTCACCCTTTGGCTTATGGCATTCCACCACCTTGAGGATGACCTTGTTTTCAATAGGGATAGCTGTAGACAGTGGCCTTTCTGCACACCGGTGCCCCGTTACATTGGTGATAAACATGTAGTGTATGATTCAGGTAATGATAGAGTCCCTGTGTATAGCTGTGTGTGAGTTACCTGCAGCGCATGGCCGAGCGAGGCTGTGTGTCTGGGAAGCCTCATCTTCTACAAGCTCTGAGACATCCTGCTGTCTCTTAGGTAGAGGACAGCCAAGCGACTGGAGTTTTGCAAGTGAAAGGCAGGAGTGAAGAAGAAAGAAACACCTGAAGTGGCAAACTCTCCTGGCAGCAAGGAGAGTGTGAGCTCTGGTGAGTCCTGGCCATGGGTGCCCTGTTTTGTGTCTTCTCTGTCCCTGTGGAGCGACCCAGGCCCTTCCTGCCCCACCCTGGACTCCTCTTTCCCACACTGCTGGGATAGTTGTTGCTCCCCTGGACCTCTCCTCTCCTGTTGTTCTGCCCTGCTTTCTCCGTCACTTTTTTCCCATCCTCTGACTCTGTCCTACACCCGTTGCTGTGTTTTCCTTTTCCATCTCTTTGTCCTGACCAGCAGCCCTCTTGTTCCCCCGCAGTTTTTCTGGCCTGTTCCGTGGTGTTCTTTTCCTCTCTTCACCAGCACAAGCTGCTCTGTCCCTGCATTCCTATCTCTCTTCTTCTTTCCTTCTCTTTCTTTCTCTCTGTCTCTCTCTCGCCCTTTGTGTTGCTCACTGTCGCTGGTTTCTTTCCTTCTGTACCTCACCATTCCCATCCTCCTTCCTGTTCGTCTCTTGCTCTCTCTGAGCCTTTTGTGCTACTCCCTGGCTCGTTTTGTCTCTGCAGGGCTCCTAACACCTCCTTTCCTTCTCCTATCCCCTGTGCTTCTCACAATCTGTCTTTCTCATTGACTTTATTCACACAGCTTCTGTCAAGCTTCCTATCTGCTGTAAAACATTGGGATGTTTTTTCTCCTTGCTCTCCTGCTGTGCACGTAGCAGATATGCTCCACCTGTGCACCTTCTTTAACTCTCAGTTTAAGCAAAGAAGCTTCCAGCCCTTCAACATGAGCTTTGTACAGTCACGTTCCCTACAGCGTTCCAGGTTCTTTGCCCTGCGTTGTGCTTGACCCCGTGATTCTGGCAGGGCTGAGACAGAAGAGACCATCGTGGGGACAGAACTGCTTTCCTGCAGCCGAGTTCTTGCCGGAACAGCCCGCAGGCAAACATGATTTCCCCACTGAAGCTGTTCTCAAGTTTGAGCCAGCAGTGGCCAAGTGGGCCAATGGCATCTTGGCCTGTGTCAGAGACAGCGTGGGCAGCAGGAACAGGGCAGGGATTGTGCCCCTGCATTGGGCACTGGTGAGGCCACACCTCGAGTGCTGGGGTCAGTTCTGGGCCCCTCACTACAAGAAGGACACTGAGGGGCTGGAGCGCGTCCAGATAAGGGAACGAGGCTGGGGAAGGGGCCGGAGAACAAGTTCTGTGAGGAACAGCTGAGGGACCTGGGGTTGTTCAGCCTGGAGAAGAGGAGGCTGAGGGGAGACCTCATCACTGTCTACGGCTGCCTGAAAGGAGGCTGTAGCAGAGCAAGTGTTGGTCTCTTCTCACAAGTGTCAGGTGATGGGACAAAAGGAAATGGCCACAAGTTGCGCCAGGGGAGGTTTGGCTGGATATTGGGAAGAATTTCTTTACTGAAAGGGTTCTCAGGCCCTGGCAGAGGCTGCCCAGGGAGGTGGCTTAGTCCCCATCCCTGGAGGTGTTTAAAAGGCAGGTAGATGAGTTTTCGAAGGACATGGTTTAGGAGAAGATGGGTACGGTTTGACTCGATGATCTCCAAGGTGTTTTCCAGCCGGAAGGTTCTATGATTCTCAGTATTTTCCTGTTTCCACAGGCCCCAAGTACTTTGGTTCATTTTGTTTTCTTTTGTTTTCTTTTTGTGCACGTGCAGGGAAAAGCCTCCCCTTCCAGCACTGGAGAACGTGTCCTGGGAGGCAGGAGAGATGGTGATGCTTCCTGAGAGAGGACAAAGCTGAGGAGCGCTCCAGCTGGGCTGCGTGGATGGCAGCACCTTTTCTTAGCTCCCACATCAGAGCTGAGATGCAGGTGAGCACTGAGGAGAGACGAGCAGGCAGGAGCAGCAGCAGAGAGAGAGCAAATTCCCAGCTCTGTGCTGCTTACATCTGTTTTTGAGTGCGAGTGTTGAATTTTCAGCACATCCTTGCAGCTGTCCCTTCAGGACTGGTGCAGAAGGGGGAGCTCGGCCACCCCGTGCAGCCCAGCTCTGCTCCCCTGAGTCGTTGTGCTCTTCAGTCTCTGCAAGGACTTTGGGATCTCTGCTGCCTCTCCCTGCCAGACACAGACCCTGCCTGCATTTATTGGAGCAGTGGCTGAGTCGCCTCCTGCTGCCTTCCCTGCACACCTGGTGACCCTTTTTCAGCCCTTGCTCTCTTTTCTGGGCTCGTTGGCCATTAATTTATCTGTGCCAGCACTGATCCTGACTCCAGCTCACGCTGTCTTCCCTGTTGAGCACCCAGCAGCAGCTAAATGTCTCCTCACGTGTGCTTGGAGGGCGTTTCACTACTGGTGTCTAATAGCCTCACCAGTCTGTCTGTTTGCCTTTTCTCCTGTATATGGAAGTGGTTCCACTGAAACTGGGTCTAAACGTGCTCAGCTTCACACGTGGTGCTTGGCTTTGATGGCAGCTCTGCTCCTGCGTGCTGGAGATGCCGTTTGTTCTCCAGGAAGGGAGACTTTTCCAGTTCCAGGGAACAGACCTTGGAATGCAATAGGCTCTTGGAGTCCTAACATGCAGCGGTCAGGTTGAATAGCTGAGCTAATCAGCGTTGCTTACTTGGAGTCCATAACCCTGTATCTGGTGGCACTCTGGGAATCTGAGTGCAGGGCTTCGCAGCTGGAGCTGGGAAGGGAAGGGCTGTGAGCTGGGACTGAGCCATGGTTTTGCTTTTCTTTCCAGTTGAACTCCTGTCAGCTCCCACCGAGACGTTGTGCGGGTGAGGAGGGATCACAAAAGGCTCCCTGGGCTGTCCGTTCCCCCTCCGCAGCCGGAAACACCTCACACATTCCTCAGGTTGGCAAACACAGCAGCACCAGGGACCAAATACCTCAACGACCGAGCTCAAACAAGACTTTTTAGCTTTAAGTATTAACGATTATTATACAGAACAGCCATTTAGACCAGCTGTGTGTTTACAGCGTATATTGTGACACTTTACATATCTATGTCTAAAAATATTTTACTTACACCTATTTAGACTTAGCAATCTATTTACACTTCTATATAAGCTCTCTTTAGATTACATGTATCTGCTCAGACTGTCACATCAGTGTAGATGGTTCTATCTTTTCAGACGTTTTTCTATTTAAAATTTTCGTGTATGTAATATTTTTTTTTTTGAATTTTGAATTCCTCTGTTTTTCAATTTGTATATGCACAAGATATTTTTGTATTTTAAACCCCTGTATATCTCTATTTAGAACTTGGTATGCTCTGAAATAGGGGTTTATTTTTAGACCCTTTTATTATAGATAGATTAATATTTTATCAATATATTTCTCTCTTGTATTTACAGTTTTTCCTCTTTTTTAGTCCCCCCTCCTGAATTTCCAGGCAGTGTTTGGGCTCTGCCATCGATCTTTGGGGTGACCACCCCATTCCCTGCTCACGCTGCCTCATCACACCCACACACGCAGTGAGGTTGAGGTGCCCCAGGTTACCTCATCACCCAGACAGCCTCCTCCTTATTTTGTAGCCCCCCAAAAATGAGGGGAAAAAAGGACTTGCTCGCCAAGAAGGTAGTGCCGGGTTGCAGTACCAGGCTGCGGCCACAGGGCGGCAGCAGTGGAACGGCATGTGCTCCGGATCGGGCAAAGGTGAGGAAAGCGGGTGAGAAGGGGTCATTGAATGGCGAAGATAAGAAGGAGCTGGAAGTGTGGGAACGGGTGCGGAGGAGGCCACGGAGACGATCCGAGTTCTGGGGCAGCTCCTGTAGGAGGCCAGGCTGAGAGAGTTGGGGTTGCTCAGCCTGGAGAAGAGAAGGCTCCGGGGAGAGCTCAGAGCAGCCTCCCAGTACTGAAAGGGGCTCCAGGAAAGCTCGGGAGGGGCCTTTTCCAAGGGCCTGCACTGACAGGACAAAGGGGAATGGCTTTAAACTGGAAGGGGAAAGATTTAGATTAGACCTTAGGAAGAAATTCTTCATGATGAGGGTGGGGATGCCTTGACCCAGGTTGCCCAGAGAAGTGGTGACTGCCCCATCCCTGGAGGTGTTCAAGGCCAGGTTGGATGGGGCTTTGAGCCCCCTGATCCAGTGGGATGTTCCTGCCCATGGCAGGGGGGTGGAACTGGCTGGGCCTTAAGGTCCCTTCCAACCCAAACCATTCCATGATTCTAGGATTGTTCTTGCCATGTATCAGCCTGTCCTGGTTGTCCCTGGGTCTCCTTCCAACCTCAGGGATCCAGAGAAGGTGGCTGATTGCCTGGTGCCAGAGTTCAGCAGCTGGAGCTGAAGTGACGCCTTGGCAAGGGGGACAGAAATAAGGGAGATGCCGGTACCGGGAGCACTCTGGGATTCCGTCCAACCCCTGTGCCCATGCCCAGGCTGCGGGGAGAGGCCCCTGGGAGCAGCTTTGTTCCTCTTTGAAGGAGAGCCCAAAGGAGCCCAGAGCCTGTTCGTGAACCCTGCGCAGCCTGGCGGGATTTGTGGGACAGCCCTCAAAGGACGGTTGCTGCGGGTGCTGGTGCGGGGCATTCCAGGCAGGAAAGCTGTCCCTGGACCTCTGTCCTTCCTGCAGGGGCTGCCAAAGTGTCCGACCCGTGGCTGATCTCAGACCCTTCGACTGCAGCCACCAAGCCAACGGCCTTTGTGCACAGCTGGGCTCTGCCCACTCCTGCTCCAAGCCTGCAGCCCCGTTCCCAGGGGGAATGTCAGGAGCCCAGCACTCCCGTCCCTGGGCACTTGGTCCCTTGCTGAGGTCCCCGCTCTCCAGCCCCTGCTCTGCACCCCTTGAGGTGAGGGCAGTGTCCGGAGAGAGGCCGGCAGAGCGTCACGTTGTGCCCTGGGCAGCAGAACTCAGCGGAGAGGCGGGACAGGGGATTTGCCTTCCCACACAAGGGATTCCATCCCCTGGCTCTCTGGCACTCGCACACCAGGGCTGTGCCGGCCGTGTGCGAGGGCTCTGCCCGGGGGCCCTTGCGATACCGCTGAGTCCAGGCAGCAGCGTTCGCTTCTTTCTGGCCACGTGCTGGGGGTTGCAGCCCCCTCCCCATCACGAGGCTCTTCCTCCAGAGAGCAGCAGGGCTTTCGCAGGGCTTTGCCACAGGGGGCCCTGCTGCCCTCCAGAGGGTCTCTGGGCTCTTGTTGGGCTTGTCCAGGGCCCAGACGGTGCCCTGCTCCCTCCCAGAGAGCCCTGGGGGCTTTCACGGGGCTTTGCCGAAGCCCCGGCAAGACCACAGAACATGGAATCAGAGAACAGCCCAGGTTGGAAGGGACCTCAGGAGATCATCTGGCCAAGCCTTTCATGGGAAAAGGAGCCGAGATGGGATTATCTACAACCCTGTGCAACTGTGATTTAAAAAAGGCCCCAGGTGGGACCTTGCTGCCCCGCGGAGTGCCCCAGGCTTTGCTGGTCATTGCCAGCGCTGTGAAAGGGCCGTGTTGCCCTCCAGAGCATTGCAGGGCTTTTGCCGGGCGTGGTGGAGACACGGGCAGGGTCCTGCTCCCCTCCAGAGCGCTGCAGCTCCTTCAGGAGCCTTTGCCCTGCAGCCGGCTGAGGCCCTGCTGATTGCAGAGTTCCCAGAACCTGAGCAGATGGGATTATTTTAGTTCGTAAGGACGTGCGACCATTTCCAGCAAACTAAGTGAGCTCTCCAGGGTGACCAGAAGTAGAAGCACCTTCTTAAGGGAAGGGTCCAAATGCCTCTCAAAAACGGGGAGGCTCGGGGCAACAACCACCGCTCCAGGAAGCCTGACCCAGGATTTCACACCCTCTCGGTAAAGAAATGCTTCCGAAGGTTATGACTGAACCTGCCCTGGAGCAGCCTTGAACCATTCCCAGGCTTCCTATCACTGGAAAGCAGGGGTACAGATCAGCCCCCCGTCCCTCTGAATCCATCTCCCCCCCGCCCCCGGCCGGAGGACCTGGGGAGGCTGTTGGGGTGGGCGGGAACATGGGTAGCCCCAACATTGCATCACAGAAGACCCCAGGGAGTCCTTAGCGACCAGAGACAGAAGCCACCAGAGCGCAGCCAAGGAAGGCAGCTCCTACCAGGTGGCTCCCAGGTCCTGTCAGAAAGCCAAGGCCTTCAGACAGCAATGAACCCCCAAACCTCCAACACCCAAGGTAAGGACCCACGCCAAGCCCTGCAGCCCGGGGATGCTCCTGGGGCCAAGAGCGGAGGTGATGCCGCCCGTGGCTCCCATCTCTCTTCCAGGCTCGGCCACGCTGTGGACACTGCCCGGGCAGCAGCAGCCCTTGCCCGTGGCCTATGTCTCCGACCTGCCAGTGGCAGCCCAGGCCCTGCAGGCCCACCAGGCCCCACCAGCAGGTACAGCACCTCTGGTTGCACTGGCACCCTGGCTTCTCAAGGGCCTTCAGAGATCCCCGGGCTCTCCCAGCATCCCCACCAGCCCTGTCCCCAAGCAGCAGGGGTGCAGCAAGCTGGGGGAGCATCCCTGCCCTCACCTGGGACGATGCGTGCCCAGGAGATCCCAGTTCCTGAGAAGGTGCCAATTCCTTGGGCCCTTCTCTCTCATTTGCCCTTCTGGGAGGGAGTCTCCTCCCCGATTTCCAACCCCGTCCCACCCGCACAGGGCCTCGCCCCGCAGGGAGCACCCAAGGCCATTGGCTCTTCACGTGTCTGATGCAGAACCAGTGGCTGGGCACCCCAAGCCCTTGAACGCCTTCCCTTCCCTGGAGGAGCTGGGGAGGCTGTTGGGGGGATAGAACACGAGGGGACCCCAGAAAGAGCTTAGCGACCAAAAGCCAGAGGCACCATGGCGCAGCCACCACAGCAGCTCCCACCGTGTGGCCCCTGGGCCCCGTCAGCGTCCCAGCTTCCTCAAATTATTTGGGTCCCCCAAACCTTCTACCATGGCTCCTGTCTCTCTTCCAGTCCCTCTCTACCATGGCTGCCTTATGAACCCCCAAACCTCCAACACCCAAGGTAAGGACCCACGCCAAGCCCTGCAGCCTGGGGATGTTCCTGGGGCCAAGAGCGGAGGTGACGCCGCCCGTGGCTCCCGTCTCTCTTCCAGGTTCAGCCACGGTGTGGACACTGCCCGGGCAGCAGCAGCCCTTGCCCTTGTCTCCAACCTGCCAGTGGCAGCCCAGGCCCTGCAGGCCCACCAGGCCCCACCAGCAGGTACAGCACCCCTGGTTGCACTGGCACCCTGGCTTCTTAAGGGCCTTCAGAGATCCCCAGGCTCTCCCAGCATCCCCACCAGCCCTGTCCCCAAGCAGCCTGGGGTCTCCTGGAGGAGCTGGGGAGGTGGTTGGGGGGTAGAGCACGGGAAGCCCCAACCTTCCATCCCGAGACACCCCAGAAAAACCTTAGTGACCAAAAGCCAGAAGGCACCAGGGCGCAGCCAGCACAGCAGCTCCCACCGCCTGGCCCCCGCGCCCCGTCACCATCCCTGCTTCCTCAAGCCATTTGTGTCCCCCAGACCTTCTACCATGTCTCCTGTCTCTCTTCCAGGCCCAGCTGTGCAGTGGACACTGCCCGGATACCTGCAGCCCCTGCCCATGACCGTGGCTCCCTCAGGTGCTTCCCTGCTGGTCCCCTGGCCCGTTCAGGCCCCCCTGGCCGTGCCAGAACCAGGGCTCGCCCAGGAACAACCAAAAGACCTCCAGCGAGCCAAGAAGAGGAAGAGAGCGGGGTCCCCGGGCAATAAGAAAGAGCGGAGGGGGACAACCATAAGAATCTATGTGCCCAGGAACCCCAAACTTCCTCACCGCCCTGGGGACAGCGACGCCCCCCCCACCTCCTCAGCTGCCCCAGAAGACCAAGCCCGTGGGCTATCAGAGGGCAATGTTGCTGCAGCTGAGGGGGAAAGCCACAGGGAACCCGCAGAGCTGCTGGCGCCCATCCCCAGCACCCAGCCCACCGAGGGGCGCTCTGAGCGGGACAAAGTTTCCGCCACGGCCACCGCCACCACGAGCGCAGCCTGGAGCACCAACACCTCCCTGGGCAGCGATATCCCTGCTCTCCACGAAGATCTGGCAGATGAACTCCCTGAGAACCTGTCCTTCTTGGAGACGATGAGATTCCTCGACGGTCTCCTGGAGGCAGTGGATCTGCCAGGGCCCCAGCCTGTGGGGGCAAAGAAGAGGTGGCGGAAGAGGGGGAGGAACCAGGAACCAGCGTGCCCGACGAAGCGCAGGGCTCTGTGAAGTAGACCCGAGCTGGCCTGGTGGGATCAGAGTGGGGCTGGGATGGAGATGGGGGGATTGGGGTGATTTGTTTGTATCTTTTCTCTCGGTTTTCTCTATTAAATCTGCTTCTACAAAAGGGCTCCTGGCCTGTGTGGGATGGGGAGGAAGTGCAGGGGGCACTGGCAAGTGGTACCAAAGAGGGTCAAAAGTCCTGTCCCCTTGCCCAGGGGAAGCAGCCCTCGAGCGGGGGAGCCCGGACAGACGGGACCCTGTAGGACTCACGGACAGAGTGAGCAGCACAGAGCCCCTGGGCCAAGGGCAGAGCTGGGGGCTGGCGGGGGGGATGGACACACAGACACCCAGGGCTGCAACGCCTTTGTCTTGGGTAGATGGAGCCCAGTCACTACAATGCCTTGTTCTCTGCTGTCCGTCCAGTCCTTCACCCAGCACACGGTGAACCCACTTCACCCCACAGCTGGATAACTGCTCCAGAAGGATGCCTGGAGGGACAGTAATTAAAGCCTCACGAAAATTCAGCCCGTGGTATTCAGCCCCTGAGTTGGGAGATGGGGATGGAGAGCAGGGTAACTCCCCTGAAGGGCCTGCTAAGCCACCCAGACACTCACAAGTCTATGGGTCTGGATGGAATCCACCCAGAAGCACTGAGGGAGCTGGCGCAGGAGCTCTCCAACCCACTCTCCCTCATTTATCATCGGTCCTGGTCAACAGGGGAGGTCCCAGAAAACTGGAGGCTGTGAGTGTGACAGGCAGCGACAAGAAGGGTTGGAAATAGGACCTGTCAGCCTGGGATTAGAGCAGGAATGGGATGGAGATGGGGGGTTGGTGGATGGGAGAGGAGGGGTGGTGTGTATTTTGGGGACCTGTTCCTGTGAGTGTTGGGGAGGCCCTGGCCCAGGTTGCCCAGAGAAGTGGTGGCTGCCCCGTCCCTGGAGGTGTTCAAGGCCAGGCTGGATGGGGCTTGCAGCTCCTTGATCCAGTGGGAGGTGTGACTGCCCATGGCAGAGGGTTTGGAACCAGGTGGGCTTTTTTGTGCCTTCCAATCCCAACCATTCTGTGATTCTATGAAAAGGTATAATATGTCTAAACAGCTTTTCTATATCAGTGCTAAGAGACACAGGTCTAAATAGAGATAATAGATGATAAGGGTAACCAGGTATTGTATTGGTGTGAATGTCTAGGATTTATGCTGTTTAAAAGTAAAGAAGCCCTGCTTATGGAAGGGATTTGAAAACATCGCTCCCCATCTCAACCTCTCCTGCTGAAGATATAAAAGCACTTTCCCAGGCTGCCCCTTCCCTCTTCTCCTTGCTCCCCTTTCCCCATTCCAATTCGGGCTCCTTTCCCCCGCTGGGCTGTGAACACAGAGTGGGAGGCACCGGCACGGCACAAAAATACTCCCAGAGCGCAGATTCTGAGCCTGCAATGGTGGGGGGTGGTGGAGAAAGAGATCGAATTTATTATTCGATTAAAAGATAGGGGGGCACCTGGGGGAGCTGGAGGACTGCCGGCCATAGAGAAGGCGCGGGCCCCGGAGCACTGAGCGGCACTTCCGGCCGCACGGCCCGCCACGGGCTCCGTGGCTGCCACGGGAGGGCGGGAGCGTCCGGTCGGCGCGGAGTCGCTGCGGGCGGCGGGGACTCCGCTTCGCCCCCGGCCGCGGCTCTCGGGCCCCGCGGTGTCCGCCGTGGCGGCCTCGCTCCGTCCTTCCCCGGCCGGCGGGGGCAGCGCTGGCGCCCAGGGGGGATCCCGGCTCTGCGGCCGCGGGGAGAGGGCGGAGGAGCCGCAGTCCGGGCCTGAGGCGGCCGGAGAGGTGAGTTCTGCTGTGGAGCGGGAGCGGGGAGCCTGCGGGCCCCCGGGGCCGGTCGGGTGTGTTTATAGGCTGTGTCCCCCCGGTGTGCAGTGCCCGCAGTGCTCCCATTGCTGCTTCCTGCCTGGGAATTGTCACCGTGGTGCTGCTGCTGCGGCGGCATCCGAGATTTTACATCGCTGCTGTGCAGTAAGCCAGAGGCGCTGATTCTAAAATTCAGTTTACTTGTTTAAAGTCAGGTTTATTTTGCACAGCTTTGCCTTTTGGTTTCGCTCTGCTCTGGGAGTCGCTGATCGCCCTGGTGCCAGACAGGTGTTTTTATAGGCAGTGCCCCCCAGTGCTCCCATTTCTGCTTCCTACTTGGGAGTTGTCATCGTGGTGCTGCTGCTCTGGCATCAGCAATTTGACATTGCTGGTGTGCAATGAGTCAGAGGCGCTGGTGAGCCCCGGTTTGTGTTCTAAACCTTTTTGAAATTCGATTGCCCTGTTCACTAATCGGGTTGAGTTTGGACAGGCTTGGCTTTTGGTTTTGTTCTGCTTGGGAGTCACTGATCCCTGTGATGCCAGTCGGGTGTTTTTATAGGCAGTGCTTCCGAGTAGTGTCCCATGTTTGGTTCCTACTTGGGAATTGTCATCGTGATGTCGTTGCTCTGGCATCACTAATGCATGAATTTAACCTTGCTGGTGTTCAGTAGGTGACAGGCACGGACTGCCCTCTTTCATATTCTAAATGTTTTTCAGATTTGATTGATCTGTTCCCTAATCAGGTTTAATTTGCACAGGTTTGACTTCTGGTTTAGTTCTGCTTTGGGAGTAGTTGGTCCTTGTGGTTTAGAAGTTCCCCAATGGCTCTGTTTAAATGCAGGCCAGCCCAGCGCTTTGTTATTATTTCATTTTATTCCAAATCTAAGCTCTATAACACTTCTCTGTGGTGACCATGGAGAGGACCCGAGGGAAGGGCAGGAAGATGTGCCAGGGGAGGGTTAGGTTGGACATGAGGAGCAGGTTCTTCCCCCAGAGGGTGGTGGAGCACTGGAAGAGCTCCCCAGGGAAGCAGTCCCAGCCTGACAGTGTTCCAGAAGCGTTTGGCCAATGCCCTCAGCCCCACAGGGTGAATGTTGGGGTTGTGCTGTGCAGGGACAGGGGTTGGACTCCCTGCTGGGTTCCTTCCTACTCAAGACGTTCTATGATTTTATAACACCATTAGTTCTGATTGGGAATCATCTTTGCCTGGGAATTTCCTTAGTACCTGCATGGAAACAGAGCCCTTACTTAACGACTTGTTTCTGTTTCTGTTTCGTTCAAGGCCTAAAGCCTAGATGACCGGTTTGGTTCTAAGCAGGAGCTGTTGTCACCTCTGAACGAACTTGTTATAATTCCAGTATTAAGCCCTCCCAATCACCTTCCCTACTCTGTTTTCCATTTAAATTCTCTTATTTTATTCGATTACCCATTGGGAGTCATTAATGCCTGCGATTTATTGAATAGCGACTACTTTTACTTTAACTCTTAATGACTCCTTTTCCATTGTTGTGCCTTGCAAAAAAGATTGCTAAATGTAGTAATTTTTTAAAATTACAGTGCCTGTTGGGATTCATTACTGCTGGATTCATTAAGTGATAGCTGTGACTAAATTTAGTTGTGACTCATCCCTAAATAATATTTCTTTCATTTATTTCCACATTAATCTTTCAGTTATCACTTTACCCCTCAGTGCAAGTGAGGAGTGCTTGTGATTAATTTATTTTAACGCTCACCAGAGTTCTTTCTCCATGGATATTAATTCCAATTAGTACTCTATTATTTATATTTTGCTGCTTATAGTTGTATAATATAAATTTGGAGTAATTATGGTCTCTGAAGTGTTTTGGAAGAACAAGAGTCCAGGTATGATTTACTCACAACGACCGCTCCAGTTACTGTTGATTAGGTTTTTATTCTGGATGGTTTAGGTTAACTAATAAGCCGTAAAAATCAAAATTACAGGAACTGAGATAATTGGAAACCCCAGGAAGAACAAGAGGAGCACTGCGGTGTGACCAGAGGTTGGGCAAGCGCTTCCATCATGCTCAGGCGTTCCAGGGTTTTGCACTTCAGCTGCACCGGCCCGTTTTTTCTGGGAACACTCCCATTCCTGGGGGAACAAACGTGTGTGGAGCAGATAGAGAGCAGCACCAAGGCACCGGCTGTGCCGACGGCAGCCCGAGCGATGCCACCCCCTCGGCCGACAGCGTGTCCGACAAAACCTGTGAGCCCTCTGAGACCGTGGAGAGGAAGGTGAGCTGTGCTGAGGATGGATGCACGGCAGCAGGTACAGAGTGGGATGCTGAAACACAGCCCCAGCTCACACACACACAGAGAGCACGGGGAATGTTACTCTTTCACTCCCTTTGTGTCTTGCCAGCTGTCCTGGTTTAGCCCTTCTCCTGGCTTGGGTGGCAGGCAAACATGAGCAGGTGGGATAGCGATTCCTGCCCTGCCGGAGAAAGGGAAAGGAGAGAGAGACTTGTGGGTTGGAAGCTGCAACTAAAGCAGCTTTAATGATGCAGTAATAGTAAATGGGAAAATAATATTAATGAGAAAATAATAAAATACATGAAATTGAATCCCCCGATGCTGATCCCGTCACCACTGACGCTGCAGGGTGGGCGCAGGGGGAAGTCCCGGGCTGGATTCAACAGCAGAGACAGGAGCTGAATTCAGGAATGCACGGGTTGGCATCAGGGACAGAAGGACAGACAAGGTCTGTATTAGACACCAACCATCAAAGAAGAGGGTTTGACCCTCGTAATCCCTCGTTTATACCGAGTGTGACACATAAGGAGTGGAATCCTCTGTGGGGCAGGTTTTGATCCCCGGTCCTGTCCACTCCTCCCTGCATGTCTGACCCTTTTTCACCCTTTGGCTTATGGCATTCCACCACCTTGAGGATGACCTTGTTTTCAATAGGGATAGCTGTAGACAGTGGCCTTTCTGCCCCGTTACATTGGTGATAAACATGTAGTGTATGATTCAGGTAATGATAGAGTCCCTGTGTATAGCTGTGTGTGAGTTACCTGCAGCGCTCCACGGCTGCGTAGCGCATGGCCGAGCAAGGCTGTGTGTCTGGGAAGCCTCATCTTGTACAAGCTCTGAGACATCCTGCTGTCTCTTAGGTAGAGGACAGCCAAGCGACTGGAGTTTTGCAAGTGAAAGGCAGGAGTGAAGAAGAAAGAAACACCTGAAGTGGCAAACTCTCCTGGCAGCAAGGAGAGTGTGAGCTCTGGTGAGTCCTGGCCATGGGTGCCCTGTTTTGTGTCTTCTCTGTCCCTGTGGAGCGACCCAGGCCCTTCCTGCCCCACCCTGGACTCCTCTTTCCCACACTGCTGGGATAGTTGTTGCTCCCCTGGACCTCTCCTCTCCTGTTGTTCTGCCCTGCTTTCTCCGTCACTTTTTTCCCATCCTCTGACTCTGTCCTACACCCGTTGCTGTGTTTTCCTTTTCCATCTCTTTGTCCTGACCAGCAGCCCTCTTGTTCCCCCGCAGTTTTTCTGGCCTGTTTCGTGGTGTTCTTTTCCTCTCTTCACCAGCACAAGCTGCTCTGTCCCTGCATTCCTATCTCTCTTCTTCTTTCCTTCTCTTTCTTTCTCTCTGTCTCTCTCTCGCCCTTTGTGTTGCTCACTGTCGCTGGTTTCTTTCCTTCTGTACCTCACCATTCCCATCCTCCTTCCTGTTCGTCTCTTGCTCTCTCTGAGCCTTTTGTGCTACTCCCTGGCTCGTTTTCTCTCTGCAGGGCTCCTAACACCTCCTTTCCTTCTCCTATCCCCTGTGCTTCTCACAATCTGTCTTTCTCATTGACTTTATTCACACAGCTTCTGTCAAGCTTCCTATCTGCTGTAAAACATTGGGATGTTTTTTCTCCTTGCTCTCCTGCTGTGCACGTAGCAGATATGCTCCACCTGTGCACCTTCTTTAACTCTCAGTTTAAGCAAAGAAGCTTCCAGCCCTTCAACATGAGCTTTGTACAGTCACGTTCCCTACAGCGTTCCAGGTTCTTTGCACTGCGTTGTGCTTGACCCCGTGATTCTGGCAGGGCTGAGACAGAAGAGACCATCGTGGGGACAGAACTGCTTTCCTGTAGCCGAGTTCTTGCCGGAACAGCCCGCAGGCAAATATGATTTCCCCACTGAAGCTGTTCTCAAGTTTGAGCCAGCAGTGGCCAAGTGGGCCAATGGCATCTTGGCCTGTGTCAGAGACAGCGTGGGCAGCAGGAACAGGGCAGGGATTGTGCCCCTGCACTGGGCACTGGTGAGGCCACACCTCGAGTGCTGGGGTCAGTTCTGGGCCCCTCAGTACAAGAAGGACACTGAGGGGCTGGAGCGCGTCCAGATAAGGGAACGAGGCTGGGGAAGGGGCCGGAGAACAAGTTCTGTGAGGAACAGCTGAGGGACCTGGGGTTGTTCAGCCTGGAGAAGAGGAGGCTGAGGGGAGACCTCATCACTGTCTACGGCTGCCTGAAAGGAGGCTGTAGCAGAGCAAGTGTTGGTCTCTTCTCACAAGTGTCAGGTGATGGGACAAAAGGAAATGGCCACAAGTTGCGCCAGGGGAGGTTTGGCTGGATATTGGGAAGAATTTCTTTACTGAAAGGGTTCTCAGGCCCTGGCAGAGGCTGCCCAGGGAGGTGGTTTAGTCCCCATCCCTGGAGGTGTTTAAAAGGCAGGTAGATGAGTTTTCGAAGGACATGGTTTAGGAGAAGATGGGTACGGTTGGACTCGATGATCTCCAAGGTGTTTTCCAGCCGGAAGGTTCTATGATTCTCAGTATTTTCCTGTTTCCACAGGCCCCAAGTACTTTGGTTCATTTTGTTTTCTTTTGTTTTCTTTTTGTGCACGTGCAGGGAAAAGCCTCCCCTTCCAGCACTGGAGAACGTGTCCTGGGAGGCAGGAGAGATGGTGATGCTTCCTGAGAGAGGACAAAGCTGAGGAGCGCTCCAGCTGGGCTGCGTGGGTGGCAGCACCTTTCCTTAGCTCCCACATCAGAGCAGAGATGCAGGTGAGCACTGAGGAGAGACGAGCGGGCAGGAGCAGCAGCAGAGAGAGAGCAAATTCCCAGCTCTGTGCTGCTTACATCTGTTTTTGAGTGCGAGTGTTGAATTTTCAGCACATCCTTGCAGCTGCCCCTTCAGGACTGGTGCGGAAGGGGGAGCTCGGCCACCCCGTGCAGCCCAGCTCTGCTCCCCTGAGTCGTTGTGCTCTTCAGTCTCTGCAAGGACTTTGGGATCTCTGCTGCCTCTCCCTGCCAGACACAGACCCTGCCTGCATTTATTGGAGCAGTGGCTGAGTCGCCTCCTGCTGCCTTCCCTGCACACCTGGTGACCCTTTTTCAGCCCTTGCTCTCTTTTCTGGGCTCGTTGGCCATTAATTTATCTGTGCCAGCACTGATCCTGACTCCAGCTCACGCTGTCTTCCCTGTTGAGCACCCAGCAGCAGCTAAATGTCTCCTCACGTGTGCTTGGAGGGCGTTTCACTACTGGTGTCTAATAGCCTCACCAGTCTGTCTGTTTGCCTTTTCTCCTGTATATGGAAGTGGTTCCACTGAAACTGGGTCTAAACGTGCTCAGCTTCACACGTGGTGCTTGGCTTTGATGGCAGCTCTGCTCCTGCGTGCTGGAGATGCCGTTTGTTCTCCAGGAAGGGAGACTTTTCCAGTTCCAGGGAACAGACCTTGGAATGCAATAGGCTCTTGGATTCCTAACATGCAGCAGTCAGGTTGAATAGCTGAGCTAATCAGCGTTGCTTACTTGGAGTCCATAACCCTGTATCTGGTGGCACTCTGGGAATCTGAGTGCAGGGCTTCGCAGCTGGAGCTGGGAAGGGAAGGGCTGTGAGCTGGGACTGAGCCATGGTTTTGCTTTTCTTTCCAGTTGAACTCCTGTCAGCTCCCACCGAGACGTTGTGCGGGTGAGGAGGGATCACGAAAGGCTCCCTGGGCTGTCCGTTCCCCCTCCACAGCCGGAAACACCTCACACATTCCTGAGGTTGGCAAACACAGCAGCACCAGGGACCAAATACCTCAACGACCGAGCTCAAACAAGACTTTTTAGCTTTAAGTATTAACGATTATTATACAGAACAGCCATTTAGACCAGCTGTGTGTTTACAGCGTATATTGTGACACTTTACATATCTATGTCTAAAAATATTTTACTTACACCTATTTAGACTTAGCAATCTATTTACACTTCTATATAATCTCTCTTTAGATTACATGTATCTGCTCAGACTGTCATATCAGTGTAGATG
Organism: Dromococcyx pavoninus; assembly: GCA_033558185.1. NCBI lineage: Eukaryota > Metazoa > Chordata > Aves > Cuculiformes > Neomorphidae > Dromococcyx > Dromococcyx pavoninus. The sequence continues at coordinate 92,574 of JAUMJL010001159.1, read as the reverse complement.
GTTCTATCTTTTCAGACGTTTTTCTATTTAAAATTTTCGTGTATGTAATATTTTTTTCATTTTGAATTCCTCTGTTTTTCAATTTGTATATGCACAAGTTATTTTTGTATTTTAAACCCCTGTATATCTCTATTTAGAACTTGGTATGCTCTGAAATAGGGGTTTATTTTTAGACCCTTTTATTATAGATAGATTAATATTTTATCAATATATTTCTCTCTTGTATTTACAGTTTTTCCTCTTTTTTAGTCCCCCCTCCTGAATTTCCAGGCAGTGTTTGGGCTCTGCCATCGATCTTTGGGGTGACCACCTGCTCACGCTGCCTCATCACACCCACATACGCAGTGAGGTTGAGGTGCCCCAGGTTACCTCATCACCCAGACAGCCTCCTCCTTATTTTGTAGCCCCCCAAAAATGAGGGGAAAAAAGGACTTGCTCGCCAAGAAGGTAGTGCCGGGTTGCAGTACCAGGCTGCGGCCACAGGGCGGCAGCAGTGGAACGGCATGTGCTCCGGATCGGGCAAAGGTGAGGAAAGCGGGTGAGAAGGGCTCATTGAATGGCGAAGATAAGAAGGAGCTGGAAGTGTGGGAACGGGTGCCGAGGAGGCCACGGAGATGATCCGAGTTCTGGGGCAGCTCCTGTAGGAGGCCAGGCTGAGAGAGTTGGGGTTGCTCAGCCTGGAGAAGAGAAGGCTCCGGGGAGAGCTTAGAGCAGCCTCCCAGTACTGAAAGGGGCTCCAGGAAAGCTGGGGAGGGGCCTTTTCCAAGGGCCTGCACTGACAGGACAAAGGGGAATGGCTTTAAACTGGAAGGGGAAAGATTTAGATTAGACCTTAGGAAGAAATTCTTCATGATGAGGGTGGGGATGCCTTGACCCAGGTTGCCCAGAGAAGTGGTGACTGCCCCATCCCTGGAGGTGTTCAAGGCCAGGTTGGATGGGGCTTTGAGCCCCCTGATCCAGTGGGATGTTCCTGCCCATGGCAGGGGGGTGGAACTGGCTGGGCCTTAAGGTCCCTTCCAACCCAAACCATTCCATGATTCTAGGATTGTTCTTGCCATGTATCAGCCTGTCCTGGTTGTCCCTGGGTCTCCTTCCAACCTCAGGGATCCAGAGAAGGTGGCTGATTGCCTGGTGCCAGAGTTCAGCAGCTGGAGCTGAAGTGACGCCTTGGCAAGGGGGACAGAAATAAGGGAGATGCCGGTACCGGGAGCACTCTGGGATTCCGTCCAACCCCTGTGCCCATGCCCAGGCTGCGGGGAGAGGCCCCTGGGAGCAGCTTTGTTCCTCTTTGAAGGAGAGCCCAAAGGAGCCCAGAGCCTGTTCGTGAACCCTGCGCAGCCTGGCGGGATTTGTGGGACAGCCCTCAAAGGACGGTTGCTGCGGGTGCTGGTGCGGGGCATTCCAGGCAGGAAAGCTGTCCCTGGACCTCTGTCCTTCCTGCAGGGGCTGCCAAAGTGTCCGACCCGTGGCTGATCTCAGACCCTTCGACTGCAGCCACCAAGCCAACGGCCTTTGTGCACAGCTGGGCTCTGCCCACTCCTGCTCCAAGCCTGCAGCCCCATTCCCAGGGGGAATGTCAGGAGCCCAGCACTCCCGTCCCTGGGCACTTGGTCCCTTGCTGAGGTCCCCGCTCTCCAGCCCCTGCTCTGTACCCCTTGAGGTGAGGGCAGTGTCCGGAGAGAGGCCGGCAGAGCGTCACGTTGTGCCCTGGGCAGCAGAACTCAGCGGAGAGGCGGGACAGGGGATTTGCCTTCCCACACAAGGGATTCCATCCCCTGGCTCTCTGGCACTCGCACACCAGGGCTGTGCCGGCCGTGTGCGAGGGCTCTGCCCGGGGGCCCTTGCGATACCGCTGAGCCCAGGCAGCAGCGCTCGCTTCTTTCTGGCCACGTGCTGGGGGTTGCAGCCCCCTCCCCATCACGAGGCTCTTCCTCCAGAGAGCAGCAGGGCTTTCGCAGGGCTTTGCCACAGGGGGCCCTGCTGCCCTCCAGAGGGTCTCTGGGCTCTTGTTGGGCTTGTCCAGGGCCCAGACGGTGCCCTGCTCCCTCCCAGAGAGCCCTGGGGGCTTTCACGGGGCTTTGCCGAAGCCCCGGCAAGACCACAGAACATGGAATCAGAGAACAGCCCAGGTTGGAAGGGACCTCAGGAGATCATCTGGCCAAGCCTTTCATGGGAAAAGGAGCCGAGATGGGATTATCTACAACCCTGTGCAACTGTGATTTAAAAAAGGCCCCAGGTGGGACCTTGCTGCCCCGCGGAGTGCCCCAGGCTTTGCTGGTCATTGCCAGCGCTGTGAAAGGGCCGTGTTGCCCTCCAGAGCATTGCAGGGCTTTTGCCGGGCGTGGTGGAGAGACGGGCAGGGTCCTGCTCCCCTCCAGAGCGCTGCAGCTCCTTCAGGAGCCTTTGCCCTGCAGCCGGCTGAGGCCCTGCTGATTGCAGAGTTCCCAGAACCTGAGCAGATGGGATTATTTTAGTTCGTAAGGACGTGCGACCATTTCCAGCAAACTAAGTGAGCGCTCCAGGGTGACCAGAAGTAGAAGCACCTTCTTAAGGGAAGGGTCCAAATGCCTCTCAAAAACGGGGAGGCTCGGGGCAACAACCACCGCTCCAGGAAGCCTGACCCAGGATTTCACACCCTCTCGGTAAAGAAATGCTTCCGAAGGTTATGACTGAACCTGCCCTGGAGCAGCCTTGAACCATTCCCAGGCTTCCTATCACTGGAAAGCAGGGGTACAGATCAGCCCCCCGTCCCTCTGACTCCATCTCCCCCCCGCCCCCGGCCGGAGGAGCTGGGGAGGCTGTTGGGGTGGGCGGGAACATGGGTAGCCCCAACATTGCATCACAGAAGACCCCAGGGAGTCCTTAGCGACCAGAGACAGAAGCCACCAGAGCGCAGCCAAGGAAGGCAGCTCCTACCAGGTGGCTCCCAGGTCCTGTCAGAAAGCCAAGGCCTTCAGACAGCAATGAACCCCCAAACCTCCAACACCCAAGGTAAGGACCCACGCCAAGCCCTGCAGCCCGGGGATGCTCCTGGGGCCAAGAGCGGAGGTGATGCCGCCCGTGGCTCCCATCTCTCTTCCAGGCTCGGCCACGCTGTGGACACTGCCCGGGCAGCAGCAGCCCTTGCCCGTGGCCTATGTCTCCGACCTGCCAGTGGCAGCCCAGGCCCTGCAGGCCCACCAGGCCCCACCAGCAGGTACAGCACCTCTGGTTGCACTGGCACCCTGGCTTCTCAAGGGCCTTCAGAGATCCCCGGGCTCTCCCAGCATCCCCACCAGCCCTGTCCCCAAGCAGCAGGGGTGCAGCAAGCTGGGGGAGCATCCCTGCCCTCACCTGGGACGATGCGTGCCCAGGAGATCCCAGTTCCTGAGAAGGTGCCAATTCCTTGGGCCCTTCTCTCTCATTTGCCCTTCTGGGAGGGAGTCTCCTCCCCGATTTCCAACCCCGTCCCACCCGCACAGGGCCTCGCCCCGCAGGGAGCACCCAAGGCCATTGGCTCTTCACGTGTCTGATGCAGAACCAGTGGCTGGGCACCCCAAGCCCTTGAACGCCTTCCCTTCCCTGGAGGAGCTGGGGAGGCTGTTGGGGGGATAGAACACGAGGGGACCCCAGAAAGAGCTTAGCGACCAAAAGCCAGAGGCACCATGGCGCAGCCACCACAGCAGCTCCCACCGTGTGGCCCCTGGGCCCCGTCAGCGTCCCAGCTTCCTCAAATTATTTGGGTCCCCCAAACCTTCTACCATGGCTCCTGTCTCTCTTCCAGTCCCTCTCTACCATGGCTGCCTTATGAACCCCCAAACCTCCAACACCCAAGGTAAGGACCCACGCCAAGCCCTGCAGCCTGGGGATGTTCCTGGGGCCAAGAGCGGAGGTGACGCCGCCCGTGGCTCCCGTCTCTCTTCCAGGTTCAGCCACGCTGTGGACACTGCCCGGGCAGCAGCAGCCCTTGCCCGTGGCCTTTGTCTCCAACCTGCCAGTGGCAGCCCAGGCCCTGCAGGCCCACCAGGCCCCACCAGCAGGTACAGCACCCCTGGTTGCACTGGCACCCTGGCTTCTTAAGGGCCTTCAGAGATCCCCAGGCTCTCCCAGCATCCCCACCAGCCCTGTCCCCAAGCAGCCTGGGGTCTCCTGGAGGAGCTGGGGAGGTGGTTGGGGGGTAGAGCACGGGAAGCCCCAACCTTCCATCCCGAGACACCCCAGAAAAACCTTAGTGACCAAAAGCCAGAAGGCACCAGGGCGCAGCCAGCACAGCAGCTCCCACCGCCTGGCCCCCGCGCCCCGTCACCATCCCTGCTTCCTCAAGCCATTTGTGTCCCCCAGACCTTCTACCATGTCTCCTGTCTCTCTTCCAGGCCCAGCTGTGCAGTGGACACTGCCCGGGTACCTGCAGCCCCTGCCCATGACCGTGGCTCCCTCAGGTGCTTCCCTGCTGGTCCCCTGGCCCGTTCAGGCCCCCCTGGCCGTGCCAGAACCAGGGCTCGCCCAGGAACAACCAAAAGACCTCCAGCGAGCCAAGAAGAGGAAGAGAGCGGGGTCCCCGGGCAATAAGAAAGAGCGGAGGGGGACAACCATAAGAATCTATGTGCCCAGGAACCCCAAACTTCCTCACCGCCCTGGGGACAGCGACGCCCCCCCCACCTCCTCAGCTGCCCCAGAAGACCAAGCCCGTGGGCTATCAGAGGGCAATGTTGCTGCAGCTGAGGGGGAAAGCCACAGGGAACCCGCAGAGCTGCTGGCGCCCATCCCCAGCACCCAGCCCACCGAGGGGCGCTCTGAGCGGGACAAAGTTTCCGCCACGGCCACCGCCACCACGAGCGCAGCCTGGAGCACCAACACCTCCCTGGGCAGCGATATCCCTGCTCTCCACGAAGATCTGGCAGATGAACTCCCTGAGAACCTGTCCTTCTTGGAGACGATGAGATTCCTCGACGGTCTCCTGGAGGCAGTGGATCTGCCAGGGCCCCAGCCTGTGGGGGCAAAGAAGAGGTGGCGGAAGAGGGGGAGGAACCAGGAACCAGCGTGCCCGACGAAGCGCAGGGCTCTGTGAAGTAGACCCGAGCTGGCCTGGTGGGATCAGAGTGGGGCTGGGATGGAGATGGGGGGATTGGGGTGATTTGTTTGTATCTTTTCTCTCGGTTTTCTCTATTAAATCTGCTTCTACAAAAGGGCTCCTGGCCTGTGTGGGATGGGGAGGAAGTGCAGGGGGCACTGGCAAGTGGTACCAAAGAGGGTCAAAAGTCCTGTCCTCCTGTCCCCTTGCCCAGGGGAAGCAGCCCTCGAGCGGGGGAGCCCGGACAGACGGGACCCTGTAGGACTCACGGACAGAGTGAGCAGCACAGAGCCCCTGGGCCAAGGGCAGAGCTGGGGGCTGGCGGGGGGGATGGACACACAGACACCCAGGGCTGCAACGCCTTTGTCTTGGGTAGATGGAGCCCAGTCACTACAATGCCTTGTTCTCTGCTGTCCGTCCAGTCCTTCACCCAGCACACGGTGAACCCACTTCACCCCACAGCTGGATAACTGCTCCAGAAGGATGCCTGGAGGGACAGTAATTAAAGCCTCACGAAAATTCAGCCCGTGGTATTCAGCCCCTGAGTTGGGAGATGGGGATGGAGAGCAGGGTAACTCCCCTGAAGGGCCTGCTAAGCCACCCAGACACTCACAAGTCTATGGGTCTGGATGGAATCCACCCAGAAGCACTGAGGGAGCTGGCGCAGGAGCTCTCCAACCCACTCTCCCTCATTTATCATCGGTCCTGGTCAACAGGGGAGGTCCCAGAAAACTGGAGGCTGTGAGTGTGACAGGCCGCGACAAGAAGGGTCAGAAAGAGGACCTGTCAGCCTGGGATTAGAGCAGGAATGGGATGGAGATGGGGGGTTGGTGGATGGGAGAGGAGGGGTGGTGTGTATTTTGGGGACCTGTTCCTGTGAGTGTTGGGGAGGCCCTGGCCCAGGTTGCCCAGAGAAGTGGTGGCTGCCCCGTCCCTGGAGGTGTTCAAGGCCAGGCTGGATGGGGCTTGCAGCTCCTTGATCCAGTGGGAGGTGTGACTGCCCATGGCAGAGGGTTTGGAACCAGGTGGGCTTTTTTGTCCCTTCCAATCCCAACCATTCTGTGATTCTATGAAAAGGTATAATATGTCTAAACAGCTTTTCTATATCAGTGCTAAGAGACACAGGTCTAAATAGAGATAATAGATGATAAGGGTAACCAGGTATTGTATTGGTGTGAATGTCTAGGATTTATGCTGTTTAAAAGTAAAGAAGCCCTGCTTATGGAAGGGATTTGAAAACATCGCTCCCCATCTCAACCTCTCCTGCTGAAGATATAAAAGCACTTTCCCAGGCTGCCCCTTCCCTCTTCTCCTTGCTTCCCTTTCCCCATTCCAATTCGGGCTCCTTTCCCCCGCTGGGCTGTGAACACAGAGTGGGAGGCACCGGCACGGCACAAAAATACTCCCAGAGCGCAGATTCTGAGCCTGCAATGGTGGGGGGTGGTGGAGAAAGAGATCGAATTTATTATTCGATTAAAAGATAGGGGGGCACCTGGGGGAGCTGGAGGACTGCCGGCCATAGAGAAGGCGCGGGCCCCGGAGGACTGAGCGGCACTTCCGGCCGCACGGCCCGCCACGGGCTCCGTGGCTGCCACGGGAGGGCGGGAGCGTCCGGTCGGCGCGGAGTCGCTGCGGGCGGCGGGGACTCCGCTTCGCCCCCGGCCGCGGCTCTCGGGCCCCGCGGTGTCCGCCGTGGCGGCCTCGCTCCGTCCTTCCCCGGCCGGCGGGGGCAGCGCTGGCGCCCAGGGGGGATCCCGGCTCTGCGGCCGCGGGGAGAGGGCGGAGGAGCCGCAGTCTGGGCCTGAGGCGGCCGGAGAGGTGAGTTCCGCTGTGGAGCGGGAGCGGGGAGCCTGCGAGCCCCCGGGGCCGGTCGGGTGTGTTTATAGGCTCTGTCCCCCCGGTGTGCAGTGCCCGCAGTGCTCCCATTGCTGCTTCCTGCCTGGGAATTGTCACCGTGGTGCTGCTGCTGCGGCGGCATCCGAGATTTTACATCGCTGCTGTGCAGTAAGCCAGAGGCGCTGATTCTAAAATTCAGTTTACTTGTTTAAAGTCAGGTTTATTTTGCACAGCTTTGCCTTTTGGTTTCGCTCTGCTCTGGGAGTCGCTGATCGCCCTGGTGCCAGACAGGTGTTTTTATAGGCAGTGCCCCCCAGTGCTCCCATTTCTGCTTCCTACTTGGGAGTTGTCATCGTGGTGCTGCTGCTCTGGCTTCAGCAATTTGACATTGCTGGTGTGCAATGAGTCAGAGGCGCTGGTGAGCCCCGGTTTGTGTTCTAAACCTTTTTGAAATTCGATTGCCCTGTTCACTAATCGGGTTGAGTTTGGACAGGCTTGGCTTTTGGTTTTGTTCTGCTTGGGAGTCACTGATCCCTGTGATGCCAGTCGGGTGTTTTTATAGGCAGTGCTTCCGAGTAGTGTCCCATGTTTGGTTCCTACTTGGGAATTGTCATCGTGATGTCGTTGCTCTGGCATCACTAATGCATGAATTTAACCTTGCTGGTGTTCAGTAGGTGACAGGCACGGACTGCCCTCTTTCATATTCTAAATGTTTTTCAGATTTGATTGATCTGTTCCCTAATCAGGTTTAATTTGCACAGGTTTGACTTCTGGTTTAGTTCTGCTTTGGGAGTAGTTGGTCCTTGTGGTTTAGAAGTTCCCCAATGGCTCTGTTTAAATGCAGGCCAGCCCAGCGCTTTGTTATTATTTCATTTTATTCCAAATCTAAGCTCTATAACACTTCTCTGTGGTGACCATGGAGAGGACCCGAGGGAAGGGCAGGAAGATGTGCCAGGGGAGGGTTAGGTTGGACATGAGGAGCAGGTTCTTCCCCCAGAGGGTGGTGGAGCACTGGAAGAGCTCCCCAGGGAAGCAGTCCCAGCCTGACAGTGTTCCAGAAGCGTTTGGCCAATGCCCTCAGCCCCACAGGGTGAATGTTGGGGTTGTGCTGTGCAGGGACAGGGGTTGAACTCCCTGCTGGGTTCCTTCCTACTCAAGACGTTCTATGATTTTATAACACCATTAGTTCTGATTGGGAATCATCTTTGCCTGGGAATTTCCTTAGTACCTGCATGGAAACAGAGCCCTTACTTAACGACTTGTTTCTGTTTCTGTTTCGTTCAAGGCCTAAAGCCTAGATGACCGGTTTGGTTCTAAGCAGGAGCTGTTGTCACCTCTGAACGAACTTGTTATAATTCCAGTATTAAGCCCTCCCAATCACCTTCCCTATTCTGTTTTCCATTTAAATTCTCTTATTTTATTTGATTACCCATTGGGAGTCATTAATGCCTGCGATTTATTGAATAGCGACTACTTTTACTTTAACTCTTAATGACTCCTTTTCCATTGTTCTGCCTTGCAAAAAAGATTCCTAAATGTAGTAACTTTTTTAAAATTACAGTGCCTGTTGGGATTCATTACTGCTGGATTCATTAAGTGATAGCTGTGACTAAATTTAGTTGTGACTCATCCCTAAATAATATTTCTTTCATTTATTTCCACATTAATCTTTCAGTTATCACTTTACCCCTCAGTGCAGGTGAGGAGTGCTTGTGATTAATTTATTTTAATGCTCACCAGAGTTCTTTCTCCATGGATATTAATTCCAATTAGTACTGTATTATTTATATTTTGCTGCTTATAGTTGTATAATATAAATTTGGAGTAATTATGGTCTCTGAAGTGTTTTGGAGGAACAAGAGTCCAGGTATGATTTACTCACAACGACCGCTCCAGTTACTGTTGATTAGGTTTTTATTCTGGATGGTTTAGGTTAACTAATAAGCCGTAAAAATCAAAATTACAGGAACTGAGATAATTGGAAACCCCAGGAAGAACAAGAGGAGCACTGCGGTGTGACCAGAGGTTGGGCAAGCGCTTCCATCATGCTCAGGCGTTCCAGGGTTTTGCACTTCAGCTGCACCGGCCCGTTTTTTCTGGGAACACTCCCATTCCTGGGGGAACAAACGTGTGTGGAGCAGATAGAGAGCAGCACCAAGGCACCGGCTGTGCCGACGGCAGCCCGAGCGATGCCACCCCCTCGGCCGACAGCGTGTCCGACAAAACCTGTGAGCCCTCTGAGACCGTGGAGAGGAAGGTGAGCTGTGCTGAGGATGGATGCACGGCAGCAGGTACAGAGTGGGATGCTGAAACACAGCCCCAGCTCACACACACACAGAGAGCACGGGGAATGTTACTCTTTCACTCCCTTTGTGTCTTGCCAGCTGTCCTGGTTTAGCCCTTCTCCTGGCTTGGGTGGCAGGCAAACATGAGCAGGTGGGATACCGATTCCTGCCCTGCCGGAGAAAGGGAAAGGAGCGAGAGACTTGTGGGTTGGAAGCTGCAACTAAAGCAGCTTTAATGGTGCAGTAATAGTAAATGGGAAAATAATATTAATGAGAAAATAATAAAATACATGAAATTGAATCCCCCGATGCTGATCCCGTCACCACTGACGCTGCAGGGTGGGCGCAGGGGGAAGTCCCGGGCTGGATTCAGCAGCAGAGACAGGAGCTGAATTCAGGAATGCACGGGTTGGCATCAGGGACAGAAGGACAGACAAGGTCTGTATTAGACACCAACCATCAAAGAAGAGGGTTTGACCCTCGTAATCCCTCGTTTATACCGAGTGTGACACATAAGGAGTGGAATCCTCTGTGGGGCAGGTTTTGATCCCCGGTCCTGTCCACTCCTCCCTGCATGTCTGACCCTTTTTCACCCTTTGGCTTATGGCATTCCACCACCTTGAGGATGACCTTGTTTTCAATAGGGATAGCTGTAGACAGTGGCCTTTCTGCACACCGGTGCCCCGTTACATTGGTGATAAACATGTAGTGTATGATTCAGGTAATGATAGAGTCCCTGTGTATAGCTGTGTGTGAGTTACCTGCAGCGCTCCATGGCTGCGTAGCGCATGGCCGAGCGAGGCTGTGTGTCTGGGAAGCCTCATCTTGTACAAGCTCTGAGACATCCTGCTGTCTCTTAGGTAGAGGACAGCCAAGCGACTGGAGTTTTGCAAGTGAAAGGCAGGAGTGAAGAAGAAAGAAACACCTGAAGTGGCAAACTCTCCTGGCAGCAAGGAGAGTGTGAGCTCTGGTGAGTCCTGGCCATGGGTGCCCTGTTTTGTGTCTTCTCTGTCCCTGTGGAGCGACCCAGGCCCTTCCTGCCCCACCCTGGACTCCTCTTTCCCACACTGCTGGGATAGTTGTTGCTCCCCTGGACCTCTCCTCTCCTGTTGTTCTGCCCTGCTTTCTCCGTCACTTTTTCCCCATCCTCTGACTCTGTCCTACACCCGTTGCTGTGTTTTCCTTTTCCATCTCTTTGTCCTGACCAGCAGCCCTCTTGTTCCCCCGCAGTTTTTCTGGCCTGTTCCGTGGTGTTCTTTTCCTCTCTTCACCAGCACAAGCTGCTCTGTCCCTGCATTCCTATCTCTCTTCTTCTTTCCTTCTCTTTCTTTCTCTCTGTCTCTCTCTCGCCCTTTGTGTTGCTCACTGTCGCTGGTTTCTTTCCTTCTGTACCTCACCATTCCCATCCTCCTTCCTGTTCGTCTCTTGCTCTCTCTGAGCCTTTTGTGCTACTCCCTGGCTCGTTTTCTCTCTGCAGGGCTCCTAACACCTCCTTTCCTTCTCCTATCCCCTGTGCTTCTCACAATCTGTCTTTCTCATTGACTTTATTCACACAGCTTCTGTCAAGCTTCCTATCTGCTGTAAAACATTGGGATGTTTTTTCTCCTTGCTCTCCTGCTGTGCACGTAGCAGATATGCTCCACCTGTGCACCTTCTTTAACTCTCAGTTTAAGCAAAGAAACTTCCAGCCCTTCAACATGAGCTTTGTACAGTCACGTTCCCTACAGCGTTCCAGGTTCTTTGCCCTGCGTTGTGCTTGACCCCGTGATTCTGGCAGGGCTGAGACAGAAGAGACCATCGTGGGGACAGAACTGCTTTCCTGTAGCCGAGTTCTTGCCGGAACAGCCCGCAGGCAAACATGATTTCCCCACTGAAGCTGTTCTCAAGTTTGAGCCAGCAGTGGCCAAGTGGGCCAATGGCATCTTGGCCTGTGTCAGAGACAGCGTGGGCAGCAGGAGCAGGGCAGGGATTGTGCCCCTGCACTGGGCACTGGTGAGGCCACACCTCGAGTGCTGGGGTCAGTTCTGGGCCCCTCAGTACAAGGAGGACACTGAGGGGCTGGAGCGCGTCCAGATAAGGGAACGAGGCTGGGGAAGGGGCTGGAGAACAAGTTCTGTGAGGGACCTGGGGTTGTTCAGCCTGGAGAAGAGGAGGCTGAGGGGAGACCTCATCACTGTCTACGGCTGCCTGAAAGGAGGCTGTAGCAGAGCAAGTGTTGGTCTCTTCTCACAAGTGTCAGGTGATGGGACAAAAGGAAATGGCCACAAGTTGCGCCAGGGGAGGTTTGGCTGGATATTGGGAAGAATTTCTTTACTGAAAGGGTTCTCAGGCCCTGGCAGAGGCTGCCCAGGGAGGTGGTTTAGTCCCCATCCCTGGAGGTGTTTAAAAGGCAGGTAGATGAGTTTTCGAAGGACATGGTTTAGGAGAAGATGGGTACGGTTGGACTCGATGATCTCCAAGGTGTTTTCCAGCCGGAAGGTTCTATGATTCTCAGTATTTTCCTGTTTCCACAGGCCCCAAGTACTTTGGTTCATTTTGTTTTCTTTTGTTTTCTTTTTGTGCACGTGCAGGGAAAAGCCTCCCCTTCCAGCACTGGAGAACGTGTCCTGGGAGGCAGGAGAGATGGTGATGCTTCCTGAGAGAGGACAAAGCTGAGGAGCGCTCCAGCTGGGCTGCGTGGGTGGCAGCACCTTTCCTTAGCTCCCACATCAGAGCTGAGATGCAGGTGAGCACTGAGGAGAGACGAGCGGGCAGGAGCAGCAGCAGAGAGAGAGCAAATTCCCAGCTCTGTGCTGCTTACATCTGTTTTTGAGTGTGAGTGTTGAATTTTCAGCACATCCTTGCAGCTGTCCCTTCAGGACTGGTGCGGAAGGGGGAGCTCGGCCACCCCGTGCAGCCCAGCTCTGCTCCCCTGAGTCGTTGTGCTCTTCAGTCTCTGCAAAGACTTTGGGGTCTCTGCTGCCTCTCCCTGCCAGACACAGACCCTGCCTGCATTTATTGGAGCAGTGGCTGAGTCGCCTCCTGCTGCCTTCCCTGCACACCTGGTGACCCTTTTTCAGCCCTTGCTCTCTTTTCTGGGCTCGTTGGCCATTAATTTATCTGTGCCAGCACTGATCCTGACTCCAGCTCACGCTGTCTTCCCTGTTGAGCACCCAGCAGCAGCTAAATGTCTCCTCACGTGTGCTTGGAGGGCGTTTCACTACTGGTGTCTAATAGCCTCACCAGTCTGTCTGTTTGCCTTTTCTCCTGTATATGGAAGTGGTTCCACTGAAACTGGGTCTAAACGTGCTCAGCTTCACACGCGGTGCTTGGCTTTGATGGCAGCTGTGCTCCTGCGTGCTGGAGATGCCGTTTGTTCTCCAGGAAGGGAGACTTTTCCAGTTCCAGGGAACAGACCTTGGAATGCAATAGGCTCTTGGATTCCTAACATGCAGCAGTCAGGTTGAATAGCTGAGCTAATCAGCGTTGCTTACTTGGAGTCCATAACCCTGTATCTGGTGGCACTCTGGGAATCTGAGTGCAGGGCTTCGCAGCTGGAGCTGGGAAGGGAAGGGCTGTGAGCTGGGACTGAGCCATGGTTTTGCTTTTCTTTCCAGTTGAACTCCTGTCAGCTCCCACCGAGACGTTGTGCGGGTGAGGAGGGATCACGAAAGGCTCCCTGGGCTGTCCGTTCCCCCTCCACAGCCGGAAACACCTCACACATTCCTCAGGTTGGCAAACACAGCAGCACCAGGGACCAAATACCTCAACGACCGAGCTCAAACAAGACTTTTTAGCTTTAAGTATTAACGATTATTATACAGAACAGCCATTTAGACCAGCTGTGTGTTTACAGCGTATATTGTGACACTTTACATATCTATGTCTAAAAATATTTTACTTACACCTATTTAGACTTAGCAATCTATTTACACTTCTATATAATCTCTCTTTAGATTACATGTATCTGCTCAGACTGTCACATCAGTGTAGATGGTTCTATCTTTTCAGACATTTTTCTATTTAAAATTATCGTGTATGTAATATTTTTTCCATTTTGAATTCCTCTGTTTTTCAATTTGTATATGCACAAGTTATTTTTGTATTTTAAACCCCTGTATATCTCTATTTAGAACTTGGTATGCTCTGAAATAGGGGTTTATTTTTAGACCCTTTTATTATAGATAGATTAATATTTTATCAATATATTTCTCTCTTGTATTTACAGTTTTTCCTCTTTTTTAGTCCCCCCTCCTGAATTTCCAGGCAGTGTTTGGGCTCTGCCATCGATCTTTGGGGTGACCACCCCATTCCCTGCTCACGCTGCCTCATCACACCCACACACGCAGTGAGGTTGAGGTGCCCCAGGTTACCTCATCACCCAGACAGCCTCCTCCTTATTTTGTAGCCCCCCAAAAATGAGGGGAAAAAAGGACTTGCTCGCCAAGAAGGTAGTGCCGGGTTGCAGTACCAGGCTGCGGCCACAGGGCGGCAGCAGTGGAACGGCATGTGCTCCGGATCGGGCAAAGGTGAGGAAAGCGGGTGAGAAGGGCTCATTGAATGGCGAAGATAAGAAGGAGCTGGAAGTGTGGGAACGGGTGCGGAGGAGGCCACGGAGACGATCCGAGTTCTGGGGCAGCTCCTGTAGGAGGCCAGGCTGAGAGAGTTGGGGTTGCTCAGCCTGGAGAAGAGAAGGCTCCGGGGAGAGCTTAGAGCAGCCTCCCAGTACTGAAAGGGGCTCCAGGAAAGCTGGGGAGGGGCCTTTTCCAAGGGCCTGCACTGACAGGACAAAGGGGAATGGCTTTAAACTGGAAGGGGAAAGATTTAGATTAGACCTTAGGAAGAAATTCTTCATGATGAGGGTGGGGATGCCTTGACCCAGGTTGCCCAGAGAAGTGGTGACTGCCCCATCCCTGGAGGTGTTCAAGGCCAGGTTGGATGGGGCTTTGAGCCCCCTGATCCAGTGGGATGTTCCTGCCCATGGCAGGGGGTGGAACTGGCTGGGCCTTAAGGTCCCTTCCAACCCAAACCATTCCATGATTCTAGGATTGTTCTTGCCATGTATCAGCCTGTCCTGGTTGTCCCTGGGTCTCCTTCCAACCTCAGGGATCCAGAGAAGGTGGCTGATTGCCTGGTGCCAGAGTTCAGCAGCTGGAGCTGAAGTGACGCCTTGGCAAGGGGGACAGAAATAAGGGAGATGCCGGTACCGGGAGCACTCTGGGATTCCGTCCAACCCCTGTGCCCATGCCCAGGCTGCGGGGAGAGGCCCCTGGGAGCAGCTTTGTTCCTCTTTGAAGGAGAGCCCAAAGGAGCCCAGAGCCTGTTCGTGAACCCTGCGCAGCCTGGCAGGATTTGTGGGACAGCCCTCAAAGGACGGTTGCTGCGGGTGCTGGTGCGGGGCATTCCAGGCAGGAAAGCTGTCCCTGGACCTCTGTCCTTCCTGCAGGGGCTGCCAAAGTGTCCGACCCGTGGCTGATCTCAGACCCTTCGACTGCAGCCACCAAGCCAACGGCCTTTGTGCACAGCTGGGCTCTGCCCACTCCTGCTCCAAGCCTGCAGCCCCGTTCCCAGGGGGAATGTCAGGAGCCCAGCACTCCCGTCCCTGGGCACTTGGTCCCTTGCTGAGGTCCCCGCTCTCCAGCCCCTGCTCTGCACCCCTTGAGGTGAGGGCAGTGTCCGGAGAGAGGCCGGCAGAGCGTCACGTTGTGCCCTGGGCAGCAGAACTCAGCGGAGAGGCGGGACAGGGGATTTGCCTTCCCACACAAGGGATTCCATCCCCTGGCTCTCTGGCACTCGCACACCAGGGCTGTGCCGGCCGTGTGCGAGGGCTCTGCCCGGGGGCCCTTGCGATACCGCTGAGCCCAGGCAGCAGCGCTCGCTTCTTTCTGGCCACGTGCTGGGGGTTGCAGCCCCCTCCCCATCACGAGGCTCTTCCTCCAGAGAGCAGCAGGGCTTTCGCAGGGCTTTGCCACAGGGGGCCCTGCTGCCCTCCAGAGGGTCTCTGGGCTCTTGTTGGGCTTGTCCAGGGCCCAGACGGTGCCCTGCTCCCTCCCAGAGAGCCCTGGGGGCTTTCACGGGGCTTTGCCGAAGCCCCGGCAAGACTACAGAACATGGAATCAGAGAACAGCCCAGGTTGGAAGGGACCTCAGGAGATCATCTGGCCAAGCCTTTCATGGGAAAAGGAGCCGAGATGGGATTATCTACAACCCTGTGCAACTGTGATTTAGAAAAGGCCCCAGGTGGGACCTTGCTGCCCCGCGGAGTGCCCCAGGCTTTGCTGGTCATTGCCAGCGCTGTGAAAGGGCCGTGTTGCCCTCCAGAGCATTGCAGGGCTTTTGCTGGGCGTGGTGGAGACACGGGCAGGGTCCTGCTCCCCTCCAGAGCGCTGCAGCTCCTTCAGGAGCCTTTGCCCTGCAGCCGGCTGAGGCCCTGCTGATTGCAGAGTTCCCAGAACCTGAGCAGATGGGATTATTTTAGTTCGTAAGGACGTGCGACCATTTCCAGCAAACTAAGTGAGCGCTCCAGGGTGACCAGAAGTAGAAGCACCTTCTTAAGGGAAGGGTCCAAATGCCTCTCAAAAACGGGGAGGCTCGGGGCAACAACCACCGCTCCAGGAAGCCTGACCCAGGATTTCACACCCTCTCGGTAAAGAAATGCTTCCGAAGGTTATGACTGAACCTGCCCTGGAGCAGCCTTGAACCATTCCCAGGCTTCCTATCACTGGAAAGCAGGGGTACAGATCAGCCCCCCCGTCCCTCTGACTCCATCTCCCCCCCGCCCCCGGAGGAGCTGGGGAGGCTGTTGGGGTGGGCGGGAACATGGGTAGCCCCAGCGTTGCATCACAGAAGACCCCAGGGAGTCCTTAGCGACCAGAGACAGAAGCCACCAGAGCGCAGCCAAGGAAGGCAGCTTCTACCAGGTGGCTCCCAGGTCCTGTCAGAAAGCCAAGGCCTTCAGACAGCAATGAACCCCCAAACCTCCAACACCCAAGGTAAGGACCCACGCCAAGCCCTGCAGCCCGGGGATGCTCCTGGGGCCAAGAGCGGAGGTGACGCTGCCCGTGGCTCCCGTCTCTCTTCCAGGCTCGGCCACGGTGTGGACACTGCCCGGGCAGCATCAGCCCTTGCCCGTGGCCTATGTCTCCGACCTGCCAGTGGCAGCCCAGGCCCTGCAGGCCCACCAGGCCCCACCAGCAGGTACAGCACCTCTGGTTGCACTGGCACCCTGGCTTCTTAAGGGCCTTCAGAGATCCCCAGGCTCTCCCAGCATCCCCACCAGCCCTGTCCCCAAGCAGCAGGGGTGCAGCAAGCTGGGGGAGCATCCCTGCCCTCACCTGGGACGATGCGTGCCCAGGAGATCCCAGTTCCTGAGAAGGTGCCAATTCCTTGGGCCCTTCTCTCTCATTTGCCCTTCTGGGAGGGAGTCTCCTCCCCGATTTCCAACCCCGTCCCACCCACACAGGGCCTCACCCCGCAGGGAGCACCCAAGGCCATTGGCTCTTCAGGTGTCTGATGCAGAACCAGTGGCTGGGCACCCCAAGCCCTTGAACGCCTTCCCTTCCCTGGAGGAGCTGGGGAGGCTGTTGGGGGGATAGAACACGAGGCGACCCCAGAAAGAGCTTAGCGACCAAAAGCCAGAGGCACCATGGCGCAGCCACCACAGCAGCTCCCACCGTGTGGCCCCTGGGCCCCGTCAGCGTCCCAGCTTCCTCAAATTATTTGGGTCCCCCAAACCTTCTACCATGGCTCCTGTCTCTCTTCCAGTCCCTCTCTACCATGGCTGCCTTATGAACCCCCAAACCTCCAACACCCAAGGTAAGGACCCACGCCAAGCCCTGCAGCCTGGGGATGTTCCTGGGGCCAAGAGCGGAGGTGACGCCGCCCGTGGCTCCCGTCTCTCTTCCAGGCTCAGCCACACTGTGGACACTGCCCGGGCAGCAGCAGCCCTTGCCCGTGGCCTTTGTCTCCAACCTGCCAGTGGCAGCCCAGTCCCTGCAGGCCCACCAGGCCCCACCAGCAGGTACAGCACCCCTGGTTGCACTGGCACCCTGGCTTCTTAAGGGCCCTCAGAGATCCCCAGGCTCTCCCAGCATCCCCACCAGCCCTGTCCCCAAGCAGCCTGGGGTCTCCTGGAGGAGCTGGGGAGGTGGTTGGGGGGTAGAGCACGGGAAGCCCCAACCTTCCATCCCGAGACACCCCAGAAAAACCTTAGTGACCAAAAGCCAGAAGGCACCAGGGCGCAGCCAGCACGGCAGCTCCCACCGCCTGGCCCCCGCGCCCCGTCACCATCCCTGCTTCCTCAAGCCATTTGTGTCCCCCAGACCTTCTACCATGTCTCCTGTCTCTCTTCCAGGCCCAGCTGTGCAGTGGACACTGCCCGGGTACCTGCAGCCCCTGCCCATGACCGTGGCTCCCTCAGGTGCTTCCCTGCTGGTCCCCTGGCCCGTTCAGGCCCCCCTGGCCGTGCCAGAACCAGGGCTCGCCCAGGAACAACAAAAAGACCTCCAGCGAGCCAAGAAGAGGAAGAGAGCGGGGTCCCCGGGCAATAAGAAAGAGCGGAGGGGGACAACCATAAGAATCTATGTGCCCAGGAACCCCAAACTTCCTCACCGCCCTGGGGACAGCGACGCCCCCCCCACCTCCTCAGCTGCCCCAGAAGACCAAGCCCGTGGGCTATCAGAGGGCAATGTTGCTGCAGCTGAGGGGGAAAGCCACAGGGAACCCGCAGAGCTGCTGGCGCCCATCCCCAGCACCCAGCCCACCGAGGGGCGCTCTGACCGGGACAAAGTTTCCGCCACGGCCACCGCCACCACGAGCACAGCCTGGAGCACCAACACCTCCCTGGGCAGCGATATCCCTGCTCTCCACAAAGATCTGGCAGATGAACTCCCTGAGAACCTGTCCTTCTTGGAGACGATGAGATTCCTCGACGGTCTCCTGGAGGCAGTGGATCTGCCAGGGCCCCAGCCTGTGGGGGCAAAGAAGAGGTGGCGGAAGAGGGGGAGGAACCAGGAACCAGCGTGCCCGACGAAGCGCAGGGCTCTGTGAAGTAGACCCGAGCTGGCCTGGTGGGATCAGAGTGGGGCTGGGATGGAGATGGGGGGATTGGGGTGATTTGTTTGTATCTTTTCTCTTGGTTTTCTCTATTAAATCTGCTTGTACAAAAGGGCTCCTGGCCTGTGTGGGATGGGGAGGAAGTGCAGGGGGCACTGGCAAGTGGTGCCCAAGAGGGTCAAAAGCCCTGTCCCCTTGCCCAGGGGAAGCAGCCCTTGAGCGGGGGAGCCCGGACAGTCGGAGCCCTGCAGGACTCACAGACACAGCCCCATGCAGAGAGCAGCTCGGAGCCCCTGGGCCAAGGGCAGAGCTGGGGGCTGGCGGGGGGACGGACACACAGACATCCAGGGCTGCACCGCCCGTGTCTGGAACACGAGCAGCGTCCCCTGCAGCAGGGACAGGGCTGGGGCAAAGCCCTGCGGAGCCTCCAGACAGTCCCAACCTTTCTTGTGTCCCACTATCCTCGGCTCTAGGCCCCACTGGGAATCTTCTGGCTGCAGGAAGGGAAAAATAACAGCAATAATCATGGGAGAAATCACCAGCCAGAAAGTGCCTGGAAACTGTCTCTCTCTTTATTGCCCATTGCTCTGAGTTCTGCACCCTGGGGCCAATGCACAGTAAGGTCCCCAGGGGGGCAGTGCCCAACACCAGGGCCTGGGGGGCTGAGCCCCTTGCTGAGGGCACTGCCAGTGACACCCCTGGGGTCCTGGGAGCCGCTCTGGGTCCCGCTGCAGGCACAGTCCTGGTGCCCTCAGCACACCTGCCCCGAGCATCTTCCCTGCCCCGGGCATCTTCTCTGCTCCAAAAGTCCTGTCCCCTGGAGCATCTGCCCCACCACTGCCCACAGCTCTCAGGGCCTCAGTGAGCGGCTCGAGAGGAGAAGGAAAACAGAAGAAAATAATAATCCCCAAAGCCAAACAAAAGAACCTCAGTGCTGGAGGACAAGCTCTCCTCTCTCAAAATTGCTGCATAAGCCATCGGTGCCATCAGGGCCCTGGGGGCACTCATATAGCCCCATCCCAGAAGCCAAGGGGCTCAGTCCCCAGCTTGCCTGCTGAGGGTTTGCCAGGAGGCTGTTTGGCATAAGGAGAGGGGCTGCTGTGCCAGGGGGCCTGGGCACCTGCTTTTCTCTCCCAGCTCGAGAGGCTCTCGGTGATGGAGCAGAGCCCATGGCAGCTTCCCGTGCCCAAGCTGGCCCCAACTGGAGGGACGGCTTTGCTGGCAAGGTGCGATGCAGCGAAGGTGTTGAAGTCACCAGGCTTGAATTCCCTGCTGGGCCAGGTGGGTGCCAAGGGTTCCTTGTTCAAACAGAGGGATGGGGACTCCAAGGCACCATCCATATCCAAGGAGCTGCAGAGCATGGAGTCCCCAACACTGTAGGGAAAGGTCACGGTCGCCGCTTGCGCCTTCCAAGCCAGCTGGTCCAGCCCCTCCTCCTCCACCTCTCCCTCAGCCCCACGTTTCTTCTTGGAGCGCTTCCCAGAGAGCCGAACCACTCTGATGCCCTCTCCACCTGGGTGGCTCTGGTGGCCAAGGTCCTCGAAGGCCCTGCGAGCGCTCTCCAGGCTCTCGTACTCCACCAGGGCGCAGCGCTTGCTCAGCAGCTCGGGGAAGCGCAAGGTGTATTTCCGCACATCCAAGGGCAGCTTGCGGCCCGGCCGCAGGATACGGATGGAGGCGATGGCACCGAAGGGGCTGAACAGCCTCGTGATGGTCTCAAGGAAGTTCTTCTGGAGTGGTGGCAGCATATTGCGGTCCAGAGGCAGCAGCTCCCAGGCCAGCAGCAGTTTGCTGGGGGAGATGCTCAGCAGGGACTCGGGGATGGGGACTCTCCGCCTCACTTTGGTGCCCTCCTCGTTCACCTCCAGCAGCTCCGAGAACTGCAGGGCGTAGAGCGTGAGCCGCCAGTCACGGGTCAGGTATTTCACCTGTGGGTGAGAGGGGGCCTCTGTGTCCCCGTCACTCTGCCCTGACAAGGTCCACCCAAACCCACCTCCTAGGCAGGCTGCAACCCCCCTCAGCCTGAATCCAAGGCAAGGCAACATCCACCTTTCATGTGAGCATCTTCAGGTCTGCAGGAGAAGATCCCCTGTGACCCTTGCAGCACGGCAACAAGCCACAGCCTCCCGTACATCACACTGCCCCTGCCTCCTGCCACTTGTTTGGTTAAAGGGTTGATCGCTCCCAGAGCAGCCCAGAGGACCAAGGGCAGAAGAAGCAAGTCCAGCCCTGGGGTTGGTTTGAGGACAATTCATCACTTCATTCCTTTCCAGTATTAAAAGGGGCTCCGGGAAAGCTGGGGAGGGGCTCTTGATCAAGGAGTGCAGGGATAGAATGAGGGGAATGGTTTTCAGCTGAGAGAGGGGAGATTGAGATGAGATCTGATCTTAGGAAGAAATATCTTGGAACTGGGTGGGCTTTAAGGTCCCTTCAACGCCAGCCCCTCTACGATTCCCCAGTCACTCTCCCCCAGCTGGAGAACCACTGCAGCACATCCAAGTCAGACAGCAGTGCCCTGCTCTACACCTCCAGTGCTTTGTCAGGACGCTGACAGCCTGGACCTCCCCGTCCACCCCACAGGAGATGTCAGAGCTCACTCAGACACCCAGATATCTTCCGTAGGAAAGCCACTTCCCACCCCACCTGCCTACCTTCTTAAAGGATGTCAGCAGTTTGATGCTGACAAAGCCCATCTTATTCTTCTGGATATGTTTCAGGAGGAAAGCATCCTTGGCCAGGTTTTCATCAGAAAGGTAGAACTCCACCTGGGACAGGATCCTCCGTACCAGCCGCGGGTCAGGGATGGGGTAGTTGTGGTCCAGCACATCAGGCCCCAAAGCATTGCTCGTGCTACACAAGGTCCTGGCAGAGCAGTGGGGACACAGCTGTGAGTTGGTGGCCTTTGGGATGTGCAACACAACAGCGGGGACGGCAGAGACACCGGGGAAACCCAGGGCCATCAGCTGGCCCTGGCTACAGAAGAGCAACCCGCAAACCTCCTCAGCACTGGGAGCACCAGTGCCACACCATGAACCATCTCGGACAAGGGGGACATTTCCATGGGGACAAACAAAAGGCAAGAGCAGTGCTCAGCCCCCACGCACAGCCCAGCAGCCACGTACCCACTGGAGCTCCCAAAGAAGTCCTCCTGGCTGAGCAGGGCGGGCGAGCGGCTCCGTGCTGGAAGGAGATGCAGCGCCGAGAAGGAATTCCTTCCCGCTGGCAGAGCAGAGCTGCAGCTGGGCTGGGATCCAAGCCCCAAGGCCACCCCAGAGCGACGGGATGACATTGTCCTTCCTTTGGGACATGAAATAGGAAAAGGACAATGCTGAGACGCTTCCTGCCCACAGCCAGAGCTCTGCTCTGGGCTGCAGTGCCCAACCCATGGATCAGGGAGGCAGAAGCAGCTCCATGCTGTGCCCTCACCTGCTTAGCAGTGCTGGGAAGGGCAGCAAGTCCCTACCTCTTAGAGGCAGCGGATCCCAACCCTCCCCACCTCCAAACTAAGGCTCCTCAAAGACAGGAAAGAGAAGGAAGCGAAAGCCCTTGGAGGGAGGAGGCTGCTGGTTTATAAGAGCAGCCCCCTAGGAGGAGCCCCGGCAGGTGGTTATGGACCTGCCCCCATGGAGCCCCACCAAACTCCAGGTGAAACCTATCTGCAGGTGGAGTGGCTCCAGCTGAGCTCCTGGAGCAGCCAGGCTCCTCCTGCAGAGCCAGGCCCGACAGGCAGAGGGGGAGCAGAGACAGTGGTACCAAAGTAGCCAAGAAGCAACTGGACAACGCGCTCAGCCCCACGGTGTGAATGTTGTGGTTGTCCCGTGCAGGGAGAGGAGTTGGACTGGATGATCCTTGTGCCCTTCAACTCAGGACATTCTGTGGTACCCAGTGGCACCCAGTGTGGCACTACATCCACACACCAGCTGCTCTGTGGTGAATCTGCCACCCTTGTGGACACCAGATCCTTGGCCAAAACTGCATCAATTAGACTGCACAGGGCTGCAGCCTCTGCCCTCCATCTCCTTTCAGTGACTAAAGAAGAAAATGGACCACACCAATTATTGTACAGGCCTGAGCATTCGATACATGTTTATTGCTATTCAGATTTAGCTGGGAATTTTGTGCATATCAGGTTTAGGTGCTTATCCAGACTCCTTGCACAGTGCTGCACAGCTCCAGAGCATCTCATTTGCAATTCCGTGGTGAGCAGAAGGTGGCTGGGCTGGGTCGGTGGTGGCTGCAAAGAAGAGCTGATGCACCGGCTGCAGTTAATATCACACAGGGTAGGAGCAGGGGAGTTTAAGCCTTGGTTGCTCAGTTGGTTTTTTTAGACCAGCAGGATCTGGAGTGTGGACTCCGACCCAGGGAGGGTTCATTGTGGTTATTTACAAATAAATCCAGCTTTCTCACATGTCTCCTGCTACTTTGAGAGGAGACACTTACAGACAAACATCACCCTAACAGACAACAGCACGGGACAGGGAGAGGGAAAGATGTGCCACGATACACACTCTGTTTTTACTTTCCATTAGCAATATTTTGTAAAGTGTCACAGCTACCTTAGTACCACTCAGAATGAGTAAATAATATATTTGGATAGAATATACTCTGATGTAAATGTACATTAGACCCCTGGAAAAGCTCACATCAAATACTGTATCATTAGAAATAATAATAATAATAAAAGCTATTTATGACACAGCCTTTATTCACAGAAAGATTTGTCCCAGGGCTTTGGCTTGGTGACAGATTCCAGCCCCTTCCTCTGCCCTGTAGTCCACGTCAGCCCAGATCCCACAGGACATGGAAAGGGAGAGAAACTCCCCCAGCTCAGCCCTGCGGGAGCCACCACTGCAACGCTGCCACAGGAGGAGGCGAAGAGGTACAGCCAGGGGAGATGGGTGCTGAGCACAGCCAGGGCCCCTCGCTGCTACACGGGATCTGTCTGATCCGAATCTGAGCTCGCCCAGAGCTGGGGGCAGGTGGGCACCTCAGCCCACCCTAAGGCACTGCAGTCCCACACCCTCGCCTGCGCTCCAGACACAGCCCCGCAGGGCTCCCGACCTTCAACATCTGAGCAGGAAATCAAGCCAGGAGTTTACAAAACCCAGGACACGGGGCCAGTTCCCCTCTGCCTGGGTGCCCCGGGAAGGATGGGAATCATCCAGGCAACGGGATTGCCCATGGGCATCAGAGCGCAGTGGGCGATGACCGCGCTTTGCGACCACCGCCGCCTCCTCTGAGTCCTTTGGTTTGTTGAGTTGGCCTGGCAGTGTCCCAGGAGCATTCGTGGATCAGCGATGAAAGGCCAAGCTGGGGGGCCACGGGAGCAGGTGGGAATGCACATCCCATGTATTCCCAAAGCGAGCAGAGGGCAGTCCCAGAGCATGCACATGCACGGCTCCACCAGGACCTCCACCAGGATGTGCAGCCTGGAGCCCCCTCCCCAGGTGGGTACAAGAGACACGGACTGTCCTGTGCTCCCTGGCACGAACGATTTGGCAAAGTCAGAGCCAGGACAGCCTGTCTTGAAAGTCTGGAGGAGAAGGGTCAGGCATTTTTCCTTCTTCCTGGGCACTGATTGGTTCAAGTTTGTATCACAGTGAAGTCTGAGAAGTGGGGAAGAAACCCAAACCACCTTTCCTGAAAAAGAAAGCCTTGTTTGCCCTCCTGGCCCAGTCTGGAGAGGACAGCCTCTCCTAGCCATGTACATCCAATCTGTTCCTGACCGTGGAGGCTTCCATCACTTGGTCAGAGACTTTGGACCTTCTCCCTCCAGGCTGGCAGGAGGAAAGCAGGCGGAGAAAACAGCCCCATCCCACCACCCAGCCAGGCTCACCCCTGGAGCCCATCCTCAAACACAAGTAAACATAAGAGCAACTAAGAGGCACTAATAACGCAGATACAGGAGGCTCAGGCTTGTGACTGTCAAACCTGGCTCCAGGTGTCTTCATCCAGCTGGAGAGAAGCCAAGTCCCTGTTTCAGATCTCCTGCAGCGAGTGGCTGGGGTCGCTGCGTTCCCGTTTCACCAGCGGCTCCCCCACGCTCCGGGAGTCCGTGTCCACCTCGCTGCCCAGGTCACTGATGTCATCTGCAAAAGACAGGTCTCAGCATCAGAGGGGAGACTGGAGGGGAAGAGGTCCTTCTTCCCAACAGAGCAGAGTGGAAGAGCCAGTAATTCAATCCCAACCCAGCAGGATTTCCCTTCAGGGAGAGGAGGTACCTTTGTCCAGCAGCGTCGGGGACAGGGATGTGAGGTCACCAAACTGAAAGGAAAAGGAGTTTTAAGGTAAGTGAGGCTCATGGAGACTCGAGGCAACAGCACTGCAAGTAGACATCAATTTCCAAGCAATTCTAACAAGCAGCTCAGGAGAACCCACAAGCATCAGCAGTGCCGGTGGTGAAGAGCAGAAAGTAAAACCAAGCACCCATTTTGGTGAAAAGTCTGCCAGTGGCATTTAAAGGTCTGGGCAAACACCACAGGCAACAATCCAGGGCAGGATTGAGCTCTGGAATGAAGGGAGAAACGCTTCCATCTCCCAAGTCACAACCAGGAAATGGCCTCAAGTTGCACCAGGAGAGGTTCAGATTGGACATCAGGAAAAATTTCTTCACCAAGAGGGTTCTCAGGCACTGGCAGAGGCTGCCCAGGGAGGGGGTTGGGTGCCCATCCCTGGTACTCAGAACACAGGTAGGGGAGGTGCTTAGGGATGTGATTTAGGACAGGTGCGGTTGGACTCGATGATCTCAAAGGTCTTTCCCAAACAAGCGACCCTTCGATTCTGTGATTCCATGGCCAAGTTCTGCCACAGACCTCTGCTGGGCAGCTGCTCAGACATGCCAGATCTTCCCCTCTCCCAGGACTCTGCCATCACTCCACCGCACTGCCCGCAAGCCTTTGGCCCGCAAGGCCACGGTGCCAAGTGTAAGCACAGAGCTGGGCACATCCTGGGTTCTGGAGCTGTGTTTTCTCCCTCTGTGTCGAGGTCTGAAACTCTGACTGCTCTGACAATAGTGCTGCCCAGTCACACAAGGCTGAGCAGCAGAAGGAGATCAGGAGAGTTATAAAGTCAGCAATGGAAATGGAAAGACATGATTCATCCTTTTTTTGCTGGGAAGAATCAGCCCTCTCCTGGAGAAGGGAAATATTGCAAGAGTTTAATGAAGGAAAGGCAAAACCTGAAGGATGAAAGCCTCCCACAGCCAGGTTTTACTGGAAGCCCCTCTCTGCCTTTCATGTTCCTTTAATTTCAATAAAGACAGAGGGTTTGCAGGGAACAGTGGGAACTCACAGAGCTGCTGCCCTGGTGCAACAGCACAGCTCACATGGGAGGGGAAGGGAGAGCAAAAGGCATGGAATTGATTTGTCTGCCTCCCTGACATGAGCTCCATGGAAGGAAGAAAACAGCACGAGCTTCAAGGGGCAACTGAAATGAGTTTTAACCTAACAGTAGCTTCTGTATTGCTGTCACAGGCTGATCAGGGCCTTTTATGTTGGAGCCTACAAGAAAGCTGGGGAGGGGCACTTGATCAGGGAGTGCAGGGATAGGACAAGGGGGAATGTTTTTAAGCTGAAAGAGGGGAGACTGAGATGAGATCTTAGGAAGAAATGTCTTCCTGTGAGGGTGGGGAGGCCCTGGCCCAGGTTTTCCAGAGCAGTGGTGGCTGCCCCATCCCTGGAGGTGCTCAAGGCCAGGTTGGATGGGGCTTTGAGCTCCCCTGATCCAGTGGGAGGTGTCCCTGGCCATGGCAAGGGGGTGGAACTGGATGGGTTTTGAGGTCTCTTCCAAGCCAAACCATTCCATGATTCTATTATTTCAGAGTGAAAATTTGGAAGTGGCTTCAGCTCAGCAGGACAGGACCTGCCTGCAAGCCAGGCACCAGATTTACTGTCTGAATTGTTAAAAAAACCAATCCCATCCACCCAGCACAACCAGCCCATGCTTTTTCTTCCTCAAGTCAAAACTGGAGGGAGAGGCTGACTGTGGGAGTAACTCTGGAGTCTGCAGAGGCCTGAAGTTCAGTGAACATCACCACTGAAAGCTGCAGGGGAAGTAACTTCTTTTTGCTTGGTTTAGTTTTTGTGTTTGATGGGACTTTGTGCTGGTAGGAATCCCAAAGTCTGTACCCCCAGGTTATGGAGAGAACTGGGGAGATCCTTTTCTTCCCTCCTCCAGGCCTCTGAAGCCCAGCAGATGCTCAGCTGCCCCAAAACCCACCAGCTCATGTATTAGCAAGACAGGATGGAAGATCCTCAAGGAGCTGGATTCTTTGCCAGGCACTTAAAACAATTCAGTAAATCCTTTGGCAAAGATGGTTATAAAATGCTGTTCAGGGCACAGGGTGGTTTGTGAACCGCTCGTGTCTCTTTAAGTGCTGCTTAGTTTGGGTTTGTTTCTAGCGAATAGATGATTCTCACCTCTCCCATTACAGCAATCGGCGTCTCCCCCGTTGCCTGGGCAACACGATGCTCTACCAGATAAAACATGTATTCATCATAGAGCAGGCGAATCAGGTGGAAGGAACCAAAGCTGGCAGCACTGCGCAAGGTGAGGTCACGGATCACCATGGAGCTGGAAAAGAGCCAGGGAACAGAACACACGGATTGTGTTTCACGCTTGTGTCACAGCTGATGTGAATTCTTGGCCCTGTGGGATGCAGCGTTCTCTCTCCTATTTTCAACCCAAGAGTATCAAAGCACTCAGTTGATGGAGCATCCTCTCCCCATCCCGAAAGGATACAGGAGACACAACCCTCCCTTCTGTACCAGGGCAATTAATCAGAGTTGCATGGGAATAAAGAACTTTGCCTTGGCTTTTCAAGGAGCTGTGGATACACCCGAACCCCAATGCAGAAATATCTTCAAAATGAGAAAGAAAATGTACCTATAAAAAGACCATTTCAACAGGAACTGCCTGGCTGCCTTGGGGAAGCTGGGACTGCCCTCGTGATGCTTCAGGACTTGAGTAACAACGTTATCCAGCCAATTAGCCCACTGGTCCAGAGAGCTCTGTTGCTGTAGAGTGAGCTTGAAATCCTGCTCCAGCTTCTGTACCATGCCCTCCTCGCACTGGCACACCCACGAGGCTTGCTCCTGCTCAGGAAGAAGAGCTGATGGTTACTCATGCTGAGTGTGCATGGCTGGTGCATCCCAACCCAGGTACTGATCTTAGAGCAGCCTCCCAGTACTGAAAAGGGGCTCCAGGAAAGCTGGGGAGGGGCTCTTGATCAGGGAGTGCAGGGATAGCACAAGGGGGAACAGTTTTAAGCTGAAAGAGGGGAGATTGAGATGAGATAATTAGGTTTTGTTTTGAGGGTGGGGAGGCCCTGGCCCAGGTTGCCCAGAGCAGTGGTGGCTGCCCCATCCCTGGAGGTGTTCAAGGCCAGGTTTGATGGGGTTTTGAGCCCCCTGATCCAGTGGGAGGTGTCCCTGCCCATGGCTGGAACTGGCTGGGCTTTGAGGTCCCGTCCAACCTGAACAGTTCTATGATTGTATGAGTCTAATTCAACTTCATTTCAAGCACACAAGGACTCCAAATCAGCTCTGAATCATGGCTCCTCCAATCTGTCCAGATGACAGTACAATATTATTATTAGAACTATATCTAGACCTAGGAAAAGAGAGCCCGAGTTACCTGCACGTTGGCGAAGTCGACGCGATTGAGGTCGCTGAGCATCTGGTTTATCTGGGAGGTGTTCTGCAGCACGGCGCGGGCGGCCTGCGCCAGGTGGTTCAGGGACGTGTAGCGCCGCAACGTCTGCGCGAAGGCACTCACCACCCCGACCTGCAAGAGGGACACAGGGCACTGCCAGCAGGAGGCCACGGGGCTCCCAGGAAAGCTCTTCCCAACGCTGAGCTCGGGCACCCGGCGCACACCGGTGAGGGTGACCTGGCACGGTTCCACCCGCGCTGCTGCCCAAAGCACACACGAGGGCTCCAGAGCAGCACTTCTGTAGCATCTGCTGCATCTTGCAAAGCAGCCTCTGCATTTCTTTTAACTAACAGGTTTTCACATTCTGCCTCCAGCAGAGGCTGCCAAGGTGAGGACAGGTTGTGAGAATCCATGGCTTTAGGAAAGGGGGAGTAGGAGCCTTAGGTTCAGTCTCTACAATGCCATCTGGAGCACCTTCCATATGAGGACAGGATGAGAGAGTTGAGGTTGTTTGGCCTGGAGAAGAGAAGGCTTTGGGAGACCTTAGAGCAGCCTCCCAGGACTGAAAGGGGCTCCAGGAAAGCTGGGGAGGGGCTCTTGATCCAGGAGTGTAGGGATAGGACAAAGGGGAACAGTTTTGAGCTGAAAGAGGGAAGATTGAGATGAGATCTTGGGAAGAAATGTTTTCCTGTGATGGTGGGGAGGCCCTGGCCCAGGTTGCCCAGAGCAGTGGTGGCTGCTCCATCCCTGGAGGTGTTCAAGGCCAGGCTGGATGGGGCTTGGAGCCCCCTCATCCAGTGGGAGGTGTCCCTGCCCATGGCAGGGGGGTGGAACTGGCTGGGCTTTGAGGTCCCTTCTGACCCAAACCATTCCATGATTCAATCCATGAGGTATCCTGTGCATTCTACTAGGACAGCCTCCTTCCAGTGCAGAGATTTTCTTCCACAAGGCTTTATCTGCAATTTTAGGACTCGGTGGAATGGCTCAATGGACAGAGCATCATCAGCTTCTGGTACAAAGAATTGCCCTCCCTGTCTTCACACTCCTTGCTGGTTTGGGTTCATAATTACTGATCACACCATGCCAGTTCGTGTGGCCAAAGGCCAGCAGTGATTTCCAGTTGCTGTGTAGAACCACAACACACACACACTCAGTCAGTACCCCCAACCCACACTGTGCTCCCTCTGCTTACCTTGGTCTGGACAACCTGGGGGGGAAATTCACTCATGGCGTTCATCAGCCACCCTTCCAAACTCTTGGCAAAATTACGAATCGCCTGGGTAAGAGTGCCTGCAAAGAAATCTGCAGAGTTAAAAAGGCTGCTCCATCATCTTTGGACACAACTTTCGAGCTGAGGACTGCACAGCACAGCCTCTGATCTGGTGAGCTGTGGTCTCCATTTAACATCAAGAACACCAGCTGAGTCCTGAGATGCACTCAAACTTTTATTCATATTCTCTAACACAGTTCCTCTAACTATTCTTATTCTTGTTCTTGTTCTTGTTCTTGTTCTTGTTCTTGTTCTCATTCTCATTCTTGTTCTTACTCTTGTTCTTGTTCTCATTCTTAATCTTATTCTTATATTCTCATTCTTTCTTATCCTTTCCTCATTCATGGTCCTTCTGACCATCTTCCAGATTTTGAAATATGCCCTTTAATGCAACGCGTGCTACAGCGCGCAGACTGACAACATCACCTGCAAAGGATGTGACCTCCCAGCCCTGCTCAACCCAGACTACAGCTGAGTTGAGGCCTTGGGAAGACTGACACACTGAGAAGCCAAACTAGAGGGAAAACCCTGGATACCCCATCACTAATCTCCCAAAAGAAAGTTGACGCCAGATTTCCAGGAGGTTCCATAGAGGTCAGGATGGTCCTACACAAACAAAGATACGATCTCCAAGGAAACAACTCACAAGGATGAGCTGTGTTTCCTTGTGCATTAAGCTTATGCTTTTCCCTTGACTCTTAGCCAAAGTCAGGGTGTGTGATTAAGCAATAAACCAGATTTTAAAAAGCCTGGGCCACAAAGTGCTGTTGACACAGAGCAATGCTGCAGGAGGAATATTGCTATCGCCGTAATATTTTACCTTGCATTCAAAACAAACCCCTCTAAGTTATCTCTTACAATGGAATCCATTGTAATATAATCTGTCTTTATAAATGGAAATCTTTGTGGCAAGTGGTAGCCAGACTGAGTCACACATCTCTGTTTGTCAGACACAACATCCCTTGACTCAGCTCAGTGAGGAGAGGAGCTGAGCAGGGCCTCAGGACCACCTGCGTCCTCCCGGCAGGCAGCAGGATACTCACTGGGCACCGGTCTGAGCACATCTGGGATGAGGATCTCCACCAGGGCCTGGTACAAGATGTGGTCACAGCTCCTCATCCATTTGAGGATGGGTTCGTATTTGCACAGAGTGATCAGCTTCTCTTTCGGGAGGGTCCCTTCGTGTTCTTCTTCGCTGCAGGAGGAGGAAGGACGCAGCATTAGTACCAGTTTTGCCTTCAGTGCATTCACACTTCCTCTCAATCTCTAACTCCAGTTTTCAGCAGAAAAAAAAAGCCATTCCTGGTTCTTTCAAAAGGAAATGTTTGCTCATTTGTGTGTCTTTGTTGACTCTGTCCACGGGCTCACAGCTCTGATCAGTTTTCCCTCAAATCCACATCTCCCTGTGCTTGGCCTTCGCTCCCTCAGTCTTCAGCCTCAGCTGCCTTGCACACCCTCGTGTTTATGTGCACGTGGGAACTGCACTCCAGTACAGACATTTCAGCAAGTAAAAGCTCAGCTGGCTCCTCCTTACAGACCCAGCTACGACCAAACCCTTCTCACCTCTCTCCTCTGCTCTAGACCTCCTCTGGTGGCAGCGGGGACAAAACATTCACAGACTGTTTATTGAACAAGGTACCTGGTATTGACAGATCCTACAGATGGTTTCAAGGTGTTTAACACCTTCAAATGCTGAAAGAGGGGAGATCGAGATGAGATCTTGGGAAGAAATGTTTTCCTGTGAGGCTGGGGGCGCCCAGAGAAGCTGTGGCTGCCCCATCCCTGGAGGTGTTCAAGGCCAGGTTGGATGGGGCTTGGAGCCCCCTGATCCAGTGGGAGGTGTCCCTGCCCATGGCAGGGGGTTGGGACTGGATGGGCTTTGAGATCCCTTCCAACCCAAACCATTCCACGATTCAATGTGGAGACATTGACCATCAAGTACCTCAATTTTCTGTGATATGGAACCATATTCTGCATTTTATCATCCTTTCAAACACTTTGCAGTAACACTTAGGGTTTATATTTGTGCATATATAAAGCAGGGGGAGGAGGTGCTTTAGTTCCATATCTCGATCACCAGCAGTGGTGTGGAGAGGCACAGCCTTAACAAGAGACATTAGTTTAGCCAGAGCCCCGTGGAAATGCTGCCTCCAGCACCCACGTGAGCCTGCTGGTACCTAGCACAGCCTCTCTGTGGTGTTGCCATGTCTGGGTGACACATCCTTAAGTAAAAGAGATTTTTAAACAATCAAATAAAAGCTACTGTGATTCTTTGCAGGAAAATATCCTTTGGGTAGCATCTACCGAGGACCACATTCTACAGATTATTATGGGGTGAGTGCTTATTACTCAAACTCCTACCATTTTTCTTCTGAATGTAAAACATCAGTACTGGAAGTCCTTATAGAACCAGTAGAAGTGGACAACACAGACTTTTAATACAAATTTTAATAAGAAATCTTCTCACTTTTAACACAAATCTTAACAAGAAATCATCTCCTTTTAAGTTTTCTCTATCTTCCCATTCCCCTGACTCCTCACAGAAGAATTACAGTGCATAAAGGATGAAGAAAAGGCAATAACAATGAGCCAGGCCAGAGTACAAAGATCAGAGTAGCTTTGTTTGCCATTATCTGCCTCAAAACACCTAAAGATCAGGATAGCTACCTAAAGACATGAGTCAGTCCAGGTGTCACTAAAAAGTTAAAGTCTGAGATGTCACTTGAGACCGAGACCTAATGACATGGAATCGTTACCGGCTGCTCCTGCTGAATGCTTATGAAAGCATCACCCCATTCTCATCCATCCAAACACTCTCTGCATTTTGGATTAGCACTGTTCCAGGAGGTGTAAGGCTCACAGATGTCCATAACCACAGGAGATGCTTTCTTCTTAGGGCTGAACTTGGTGTGGTCACCACAATATTAAACACTTGTGACGCTCTTTGTAATGATTCTGCAAGAAGCACTCAAGATGCCTAATGAAGCTGAAAACACTTCATGCATTCTTAAAAGATAAAATACCACTGAGAAATGGAGCATTCAGAAATAATCAAAGCCCAGCAGCATACCTGGATGGCAGGGCAGCAGGGCTGTCACTAGATGGTGGTTTAGGATTCCAGAACGACTGCCACAGTTTCTCAATGTAATGAAATTGAAGATTCATTACAACATCCAAAGTCGCCTACCAAGAAAGAACACAACTCATTAGCTGCTCTGCTGGCATCTTGTCACACAGTGGTAGCATAAATTTCATGTGCTGCCGTTTAGATTAAATAATTTACAAGAAAAAGAACTGAAAGGGCAATGTTTTAATAAACAACATAACATAAAACAGATCACACAATGAAAACATAACATAAAGTGCAATATTTGAGCTGTAATATCTAGAAAATCATAGAATCATAGAATGGTTTGGGTTGGAAGGGAGCTCAAAGCCCATCCAATTCTACCCCCTGCCATGGGCAGTCACACCTCCCACTGGATGAGGGGGCTCCAAGCCTCATCCAGCCTGGCCTTGAACACCTCCAGGGATGGGGCAGCCACAGCTTCACTGGGCAGCCTTGGCCAGGGTCTCCCCACCCTTGTGAATAATTTCTTCCTAATGTCTAATCTAAATCTTCCCCCTTCCAATTTAAAGCCATTCCCCCTTGTCCTGTCACTCCAGGCCCTTGGGAAAAGGACACAGCTTTCCCCAGCTTTCCTGGAGCCCCTTTCAGTCCTGGGAGGCTGCTCTAAGGTCTCCCCAGAGCCTTCTCTTCTCCAGGCTGAACAACCCCAACTCTCTCAGCCTGGCCTCATAGCAGAGGTTGTCCAGCCCTTGGATCATCTTTGTGGCCTCCTGTGGACCCATTCCAACAGTTCCATCTCCTTCTTATGTTGGGGATTCCAGAAATGGATGCAGGGCTCCAGGTGGGGTCTCATGAGAGCAGAGTAGAGGGGGAGAATCCCCTCCCTCTCCCTGCTGCTTCTTTAGATGCAGTCAAGGATATGGTTGGCCTTGGCTGCCAGTGCACATTGCTGGCTCACGTCAAGCTTCCCTATTATACTCTGGTTTTCCTAAGAGCAGGATATGTGATAAGCACATGAATTACGTCCCACATCAAATTATATTCCACATCAAGAAATAAATCCAATTTAAAATGTTCAAAATAATCACCTCGCAGTGTCGCCTGTAAAGAAGCTGCAGAGTTTTCACATCATTCATGGTGACCCCTTCTTGTAAGAGGACGTTACCGAGATCAGGGGCCGGGAACTCGGGAAAGACGTGGGTTACATCTAGGGAAAAAGAAAGGTTGGGAAAGATGGTGAGAGTGAGGAGCACCCAGTTCTCCAGGTCCACAGAGGAGTGCAAGGTGCTGCTGTCGCTGGTGGCTCTCTTTCCTGTTTCAGTGTGATGAAATGGGAGAAATGAGACCGATAATCTACTGCCTGCCCTGATTCAGGCTGTTCCACAGGGCAAAAAGTGAAAAACTACAGCCCTCTTATTCAGTGTGGAAAGGAAAATGTTTTCTTTCTCTCTATAATACAAGAAACAAGAATACATTGCCCTCGTCTATGATGCTTCCCATTAGATCTTCTCCCCAGCCTGTAAAATCTATGTCTGGTGTTTTTGAGAGTACAATGGAAAATACAACTGGACAGAAGATGTATCAGGAGCAGTTGCATTTCAGAGAAGGGCTGGAGCTGTCTGGGATTTGACATCTCTACTGGAGCTAGTGGAGACACAGAGATCCACAACCAGCAAAGCTGGAGCACTTGTCTCCCAAAGAGAAGGCACACATGGATCATCTGCAGCCGGATACACATTGCAACCTTTGCAATGAAGAGAATCATAGAAACAGAGAATGGTTTAGGTTGGAAGGGACCTCAAAGCCCAGCCAGTTCCACCCCCCTGCCATGGGCAGGGACACCTCCCACTGGATCAGGGGGTTCCAAGCCCCATCCAACCTGGCCTTGAACACCTCCAGGGATGGGGCAGCCACAGCTTCTCTGGACAGCCTGGGCCAGGGCCTCCCCACCCTCATTGTGAAGAATTTCTTCCTAATGTCTAATCTAAATCTTCTCCCTTCCAATCTAAAGCCATTAAATTGCTCTTCTCCCTCCAGTTGCTGGTCTCAGCAAGGCTCTTCAGGACCTCCACTCCTTTAATTCAACTTGGGTAAAACCAGACAATTAAAAACATGATAAGGGGGAACTACAGATCTCACAGCACAAGGAAAAAGGCTTTCTGTGGGTATGGGAGTTGGCAAGTAAAGTGAGCAAGTGTGATGTTACAGGAGCTTATTAGAATATATACCATGTGTATAAAAAATAGACACTATATGTAATATATGCATTACAAGAGCTTATTAGAATATATACCGCGAGTATAAAAATAGACACTATATGTAATACACGCATTACAGGAGCCTATTAGAATATATACCATATATATAAAAAGTAGACACTATATGTAATAGACACATTACAAGAGCTTATTAGAATTTATCTAGTATATATACAAGCTATATATTATATATGGCAATATATATATAGTGTGTATATATATAAAATGCATAATACTGTAGATTTAATAGACAAGCAAACAAATGGAGAACAGCAGGGGCTGGATGGAGACAGCATTTCCTTCATCTTAAAGCTACAAGCCCAGGTGTGAGCTATGTAACCCATCAAAGCAGTTTCCTCACCTATGAATTGCTGATGGTGTTGACTCTGAGCAGCAACCGACTGCTCGGGCGTAGCATGCGGGTTGCTGTGGGAGCCGCCCTCTGCCATCCCATCCATCTTCTGCACCGGTCGGTACCTAAATTTAGAGCACAGCTTGGGATTCACAGCAGCACCAGCAAACAAGGCACAGTGCACTCATCCAGACCTCTGTGTCCGTTGTGTAATACAGGTTACGCTCAAGGCCAGCGGTCTGAGGGTTGACTATTCCTACCCTTTACTCAAGAGGAGCAGGAAAATGAGGACCTCCTTTTGAAAAGTCGAAGACAGAATTAAAGGGGTTGAGAAGTTTGCCCAAGGTGACACAAAAATAGACAACGAGCAGTGGGTGCCCAAGTGCAACTCTGCCTTGAGAGGTGACTTTTGCATTTACTTTCTGCTTGGGAGCTGAAGAAAGATATTCTGCTCCTCCTTCACTCCTGCAAGACCCAGAAGCGTCTGTGCTTCCAGGAGACAATCCCAAATCCCTTTGCACATTGTTTTTTATATTCAGGATCACGCAGACACAAGACCAACCCCAGCATTATTTAGCTTGCACGGTTGCACAAAAAAAGCCCCCCAACCCACAACCCTGTCACGCAGAACACACAACCCCCCGAGTTCTTCACACAGATTTGGCACAAGGACCTCCACAGCCGAGGTTCTAACGCAGTTCGGCCAGAGGGAGGCACTGGAAACCCGCACATCCTCCGCCACAGCACGGCTGAACCAAGCCACTGGCAAACGGAACAGGCAGAGAAATGCGGCTTCCCAGAGCCACCCAATGGTTTGAGTCGGAAGGGACATTTAAAGGCCATCTGGTCCAACCTCCCCTGCGGTGAGCAAGATCTTCCACTCCAGCAGGTTGCTCAGAGCCCCACCCAACCTGACCTTGAATGTTTCCAGGGATGGGGCACCTACTGGAATTGGCTTTCCAGTACTCAGAGTGGCCAGTGGCTTGCAGCCCCCTCTTCCACAGCTCAGCAACACTTGGGTTTGACCTGACCCGACGCCATCCCTTTGCTTCCAAGCCAAGCCAAGCCCCAAGACGGGGACTGCAGCTTTCTTTGGGAAAGGATCTGTGCCTGTGGCAGCACTGGGGGCACCGCTGGCAAGCTCCAAGACACTGGGAGCACCTACCTCTGCTTCTGGTGGATGGGCTGC
Source organism: Dromococcyx pavoninus (assembly GCA_033558185.1). Lineage (NCBI taxonomy): Eukaryota > Metazoa > Chordata > Aves > Cuculiformes > Neomorphidae > Dromococcyx > Dromococcyx pavoninus. Next base: position 56,581 of record JAUMJL010001159.1, on the reverse strand, counting down.
TGCCTCATTGCCATGTACTGGGTGTCCTCCTGCAAGCGGTTCAGCGGAGACTCTGGTTTTAGACGGATCCCGTAATAATGATATTTGGAGTTTCCCCTGGAAGGAACAGCGTTGGAATTGCTCAGTGTAAGCTACTCAATGGAAGGGACATCATAGCTCTGCACTTTGGCTTGTATTGCTTTCACAATACCCCCTACTCCTTCCAGCACGTGTCCGTGGGCTGCCAGGCACTATCTGAACTAAGGAACTAATGGATGCCATCATCCCCTCTGAAATTTAAAACCGCATGTCGCAAAGTTCAGTGACATCTGCATTGAAAACAAGGTTTGTTCCAAGTAACCCATGGTAACTGGAGAAGAAGAGACAAGTGTTACAATACGAAGTGTTATTAAACAGAATGACAGAAAGACCTCAGGGGACATTTTGCCATTTGATTAGAGTTTTAAGGGTTCGTTTTTGCCATAAAAATGAACTCTCATTTTTATCTGGACTTGGATAAAAGAAGCCTGACTGAACAGTCTACTGTGATAAGAAAAATGTTTCTCTGCTGCCAGCACTTTCACAGCAACTTTTGATGTGCCTTTGTTCTTGGAGTTGCTCATTTTTGTAGGCTTTGTCAAAACTGAAAGCTTTTTGCAAGCAGAAGAGGCTGTAATTCTTCTGCTGCTGGTCAGTAAAGCTGCTGTGACGCTCCTTAGGAGAAAGCCTTTCCATCACATTAGACAGATGTGTCAGTTAAAAAGTTTTTTCCACTAAACTGGAATTATTCAATCCCCAAGTGCCTGCTTTTGGAAGCGAGAAGGATGGTTCTGCAGCCATGGATTCATGACAGCACGTCCAGCCTGGCGTTGGCCAACGCGTCGCTAACGACACTCAAGCCGAGCCCTCAGTGGGAGAGGAGACTGAGCCAGGGGGGCAGCAGCAGGGTCTCCACTTATTGGGGATGCTTAAAACCCATTTGCTGTGGCAGGTTTGGAAAGCACCTTAAATCCAGTGAGGCTTCCCACTGGAAAGCTACAGAGTAATTTGAAGAGAGGAATATTTGTCAAAGAATTAACCCTTTCTTCCCTGTTGGGGGAGTTTTCTCCTTTCAAGGGGAAGGTTGGACGGTTCAGTCTGTGTTGCTGTAGCAAAGGGCTTTACACACACTGAGTGCTCAGGCAGGAAATGTGCTTTGGCCATGGCTTAAGTGATTTTAAGTGCCTGTAAATAAAATAACAGCTGCATTTCTAAAGTAAATGAACGAAAAATAAAACAACGGTGGACAGCTCTTTCCATATTTATATCCTCCCCAGCCTGCACATCTGCACTGGTAAGTGGTGTCATTAAAGAATCCTTGATGTGATTAAAGAATTTCTCTCCTCTAAAGAAATTATTTCAGAGCTCTTGCACTTGAACCAGTCTACAGAAATCCAAACTCTCCTCTGCTCTTCTTACAACTGTTGCCTCCACGCTCCAGCTGTGGAATGCCCTGGACACATCTGGTTTTGTTTTCCTTTAGAAGCCCAAATATCTAGGTTTACATACAAAATCTTACACAATCAGAGAAATCACTGTTTCTCTAGTGTATTAGCTACTTCTTTTAAATTAGAACCTGGGACAAAGTACAGAACTCAGCTGTGCAGATGCTTTGGATGCTGCCTTGAAGGACACGTATGTGTTTACAGCAAGGATGCTTTCTTATATTACACTTCTGTTGCAACATCATACAGATCCTTGATGTTTTAAAAGAAAAAAATCTGTCACAAGATTCAGCCTGCTGCTTTGGGAATCTAAGAAATGAGCCATTTACCTTGTGGGAATGGGTTCTGCTCTCATCCGTGATGAAGGAATGTTTTTGGACCCAAAGGGAGAAACCACTTCACTGCACCTGAATTTTGGGTTCTACACCTGCCAGTAGCAATCATGAAGTCAAGTTGCTTCATCTTTTTGAGGATTCTTTTAATGGAATGAGGAGAAGCCTAGGTTCAAACAAAATATTCCTGGATTCCTTAGGAAATGGACTTAGACCAAATTCCACTGTGTGGTTGGACAAGGCACTGGCACCAGAGACCTGGTGTCTGAAGTTAACTGTATTGCCAAGCTTCGTGAATGGCTGCTTCACGGTGAGAAAGCAGCTTTGCTTTTCTCACAACATACAGAGATTACCTCTGTGCCTCGGAATAGCCAAGGTTTTTCCCACCAGGTGATGGTTGGTTGTTTATGTAGCTCTCAGAAAGACCTGTGCCTGCTCAGTGACGCTCAGGAGGTTCTCAATCCCTGTGAGAGCAGTTGTAGGAGAGCTGGTTTTGGTTTATCTCAATGTAGATTCACACCAACCTGGTTCCCAGGCGGCGAGTCCTCAGCCCCATGAACACCGACCGGATCAGTTTTCCGAAGGAAGCGGCGTTCACCGGATCCAGTTTGTGCTCCTGACAGTGCCGCAGGTAATGGTTGTAGAGAGAGCTCCTGGGAAGGCTGACGCCTTCCGCCGTCTCGTAGTTGTCCAACAACCACTGGAGCTTTATGTATGGAAAACATAAATAAATAAAGAACACATGAAAGTCTAAAGAGGGCTGCAATGGCCGTGTAAAACTATGTCAACGCTTAAATTTCAGCACAGCCCATCCAATACTAAGAGTTCAGGTGGTCAATTCAAGTGGTACCTGTGCCAGTTGTGTTTTTATAAAAGCAAAGGTCCCCCCAGCCCAAAGTCAATGACCCAAACCAAAACACTGTCAGATGCACAAGAGCTTTAAACCAGAGTCCGCCTGCCATTCCCGTGTCCATCTCGGATGCAGAGCCAAAACAAAGCTGTAACAACTCATGTTTTCCAAGAATAAAGATGTCAAGATACTGCCTAAGAGGAATACATTTTAGGGGACCCAAATATGCTTCAAAGTCTTTATTAATTTGGAGATTGGCATGTCTGCAACCATTCTCTTAACAATAAAATTAACGGTTACCAAAGCAACCTGAAAAATCCGAGGGGGTCCATCTATTTTTCCAAATTTACTGCCTGAGCTTCTTCTGACATTTCTGTTGATTAAAGTTTGCAATTAGATATAAATTATTTATACCCAGCCAGTCTGAAAGGGCAGGCCTGGCACACAATGCCAGCTCAGGAATTAAAATGCAGAAAGACAAAACCCCCAATCTCCTTTAATTGGCTTAAATGACTTCAGCATCAATAAGTGTTATATTAAGTGAGGTTTTAAAGGAACTAAATGGGCAGATGGACTAAAATCAATAGCTTTGGTAACAGCCCTTTCATTGTCGTTAGGGACATTTGGGATTAACATTTTCAGGACTCCCTCTTCCATCCCTGCACGCAGGAGGCTCAGCTCCACCAGAAGCACCTGCGTTTACACCAAACCAGACTCAGGGTCTGGATACCAGAATGTGAGCCACATCATCTCCTTACAATAAACAGTTCAAGCACATCTTAATTAAAGAACATTCTTAATTAAAGAACAAACTTAGTCTAGAAATGAGTGGGCTTTAACCATGCATGGATGTACAACCTGCCCTACACTCAAGCCCTCTCCACTCCCACTCCAGAACCTGGCTCTTTTCTACCATTTTCTCTTGGTGAAGTGTTGAGGTCCCAATTCACCACTATCCTGGAGTTTTAGGTCAATCACTCTATGAAATTACAACCTGAAACTTGTGATGACATCTCTGACATCTCACCCCTTTGAGTTGTTTTCATATCCAACTTTGCTCTCACACAAAGGCTTTTCAGTGAATGTACGTTCTGTGTTTATCACTCACGTATCCAAATTTAAATCTCTGCCACACAAAATGAGCTGAATCCAAAGCTGTACAGTTAAAACTGTTTCATTCACCAGTTGGGTTTGATCCAGTGCAACCACAAGTTCAACCACAAGGGACTAAATCCATCAGTTTTGGTGGCCTTTAGAGCAAACCAGAGGCTTCCACAGATCAGTTTTGGAGGTCGTTGGAGCAGACCAGGAGCTGCCACAGCTGGAAGAAGAAAAACCTCTTGGCCATTTTCCCCTCTCTCCTGCTTTTCCCAGAGCTGTTTCTCACCTTCCCACCTTCCTCCAGTTACACATCACCTAAGACACTCTTTGAGGTGTTCTTCCACAGGCAAAGATCTCTCTGACCCTACAGTGCTAAGAAGTGCTGTTTCCTAATGATCCGTGTCCCTCCGTGCTCTCATCTGCAGAGGAAACTCCCCTGGGAAGCCTTTTCATGGCCCTGAGCCTCCCCCACCCACCAAGCTCTCTCTAACAAAAGTGGATCCCAGGGGTTTTGACATAAAAGACCAGGAGCTCAATTTTTAAGTAGTCCACATCTGTGCTAGTTTTGGCCCATTTCCTGTACTTCAATGATTAAGAAGGTTCTTTTTTTTTGAACCATGTTTTATTTATCCTATGGAAGATACTGAATGTGGATCAGCTCTTTCTTTTCTAAACTTGTTCTAATTCAAACCTTTAAAAGACCCCAAAATTGTTTGTTACTATGGAAAATTCAGCTCCAGGTAAAATCCTCTCATTTAAATTTAATCCTTGACATTTTTAGTTTAAGCCCAAATATTTCTAGAACATTCCCTTCATCTTCCAGCTTTCTTTTCCTGCCAGTGCCTTTTTATATTCCTTTAAACATCACAGAGTTTCACAATATGAACTCCCACCATCGAATTAGAAATCAATTACGAAATGCACAAAAGAGCTTAAAAAAGAAATCAGTCAGAATCCAAATAATTATCAAGGCAGGTTTTTTCTTCTTCCTGCCTGGTTAAGAACAGGCCGAGCACTGAAAATGAGAACACGAAAGATTCTTTCCATTTGTATCCCCTGTTCTGTTTACTTTTGGAATTCTGCTCAGTTGTGACAATGAGATTTTCTACAGTTCCCTCTCTGTTTATACTACATCAGGATCCACCACAACCACGACGCAGCCGTCCGCTGCTTTGTTTGTTATCAGCACTACAGGGGAACATTTCAATTTCATTTCTACTGCAATTTTATTTCTATTGACTGTTTGTTTTGATTTAAAATACAAATCTTTAGAGAAAACCTTGTTCTTGTTTGATTCCTAAGGGTGGAAAAAGCAATACACGGTGCTGGCTGAGAAGGGAAAACCCTTTTTGTTCTCAACTTCCACACTTGGAGAAGTTTTCTTACAGGCACTTCTATGAAAAAGAAACCAATGAAGACACATGTTTGTGGTCCATATTTAAGGTATTTTTATCTGAGACTCAAAAGAGGGTTCCTATGTCCCTGCTCAGTCCAGCCCAGAGTTAGGGCAGAACCTGGACCACTCATGAGCCTGCCAAGCATCCCCAGCTCCACGATAGGGAGAAACATTTCCTTGCACCCTTGCTCAGCCCCACTGATCTTGTGCAATTGAAATTTTACCACCACCTATGTATTTTCTTGAAAAGTCTCTTTTCTAGGACAAGCACCTGGTCCCTTGCATTGTTAAGGCCTGAGCCAAGCATGTAAGTGAGCACAAGCTCCAGCATCGCCCGCCTTTCTCCACTCAGCAGGAGATTCATCCTTAAGTCATCACATTCTTCCTTCAGCCAAGGGAGAATTACTCCCTTTCACAGGTTTCCAACTTCTCTGTTCAGTCTCATTTTAGGTGTTTCTACCTAAGCACCATTTGGGGGAAAGATCTTTTCCTCAGGGGAGAAACTCCATCAGCATCAACCGAAGAGGCATCCACCCATCGGGAAGAAATCCAGTGGTTCTGGGGGGCTCTATTTTGGGGTTTGAGGGGGTTGTTTTACAGGTAGTGAGGAAAATACACATTTTCCCCTCCTCCTGTGAGTGCTATGGATATGTAGGAGTCATGGGGCTTCGGGCAGGTTACACCATCCAACTGCCTCCTTATGTGCCCAGCTCTAGGCACTCTGTACAACAATTGTAGTCATTTTTATCACCTTTTTTCACATCATTTGCAAGCTTGTAATTGGCAAAAGTGCAATCCTTGCCCCAAGGGCTCTGGAGCACCCTTGTGAGCAGAACTTTTTCAGTAACTGTAATGGATTGCCATGACTTCATTAGAAAAATTGCCTGTCACTGGGGTATGAACATTAGCTTAGGCTTCCAAATATGATATTTCAAGTGCACTTGAATAACCTCTCAGAGAGTTTTTGAAGGTAAATTAAGTTATCAAGTGTGGCTTCATTTCACAACGATTTGTTTAAAGAGCATTATGTAAAAAAAATCCCTCTTGATTTGGATATCTTTGGGTTTCCTCTTTTTTCTAAAAAAAGAAAACCAACCAAAGATTTCTGGCACGAAACATCTGCTGATGGCAACAAAACCCAGACAGAGTATCCCAAGAATTTCTTGTTTTGCTGACTAGAGATTAATTGACAAGGCTGAAGCTGAGAACCTAAGAAAGTGAAGGCATCAATGGTGACTCTGATTATCTCAAAGGCTGAAAGCAAAAGCTTGACCAAAGCTTCTACCAGCTTTGGTCAAGCTTTTGCTTTCAGCCTTGACAAATCACAGTCACTTGCTGCTTCACTTTCTGGTTCTCAGCTCCAGCCTGACAATATCATCTGTCAGCCACACAAGCAATGGGATGGGTACTCCTCTGTCTGGGTTTTTGTTGTTTCTTTTTAACATAAAGTGGTGGGAACTGGAACATCTCGGATAGCAGAGACCCCTGTAACAGAGCACGTGCCAGGGAAGACCTGCAGAGCAGTTCAGTGCCCATCAGGCTGTCCTGCGACTGTGCTTGGGAGCAACCTCTGGAGGTCTCCAGTCTCCACGTGGTGGAAGACCCGTCCCTGGAAACCTTCAAGATCAGATTGGATGGGGCTCCGAGCAACCTGCTTGAGTGGAAAACGGCCCTGCTCACTACAGGGGGCTTGGACCAGCTGACCTTGAAAGGTCCCTTCCCACCCAAACCATTTGATGACTCCGTGATTCCAGTCCAGTCCCCAACTCAAATCAGAGCTCACTTCCAGGGAGGTCAGGTCCCTCAGTCTAGTCGAACGGCTCATTCAGTTGGGTCCTGAGAACCACCCCAGGCAGAGGCTGAGCAGCCTCCCCACCAAGAGCACCGACCTTCCTTCAGCTCTGGAAAGAGACTGCCTGGCCTGGTTCTGCATCGCCCTGCGTTCCCTACAGGCACTGCCCAACATCACCTCCTCCTTATTCTCCCATGTCTGCAGACATCGCTCTGTGCTCCAGGAAGGCAGAGCAAAGGCACTGGAGGTTCTCGGGGCATCAAGGGCCTCACAACTTTCCTTGACTCAGGCTCTACACCTTGGCAGAGGGAATTACCCACCCCAGCCAGGGACTGGGGTGACACTGAGTGGTGAGCTGATGCGTGCGAACACGCTCATGAAGCAGTTTATTTGCTTTGGAGTTTGTAAGAGAACTTAAGCCTTACACCAAACTATTAACTGTGACCTGAGAAGAGGGATGTTAAATTCTTTACTTCTACCCTGCAAGACAAGGGTCGGGAAGATCTGATCAGAGACTGGACTGGGCCCCAGCTCCACCCTGCACAGCCCGTGGTCACATGAAATCACTTTTCTATCTTTGCTTTATTTCTTCTGCCTTTTTCCTGCCTTTTTTCCAACCCTCCTTCAATACCACACCACAACTCACCCCATCCTGTTCTGCTCTGTCCCTTTATGCACTGGGACAAACAAGGAACATCGTGCAGAGCAGCATTATCCTTAAACAAATCTGCGCAGCACTCAGGGCACAGTGTGGGCACGTGAGCACGGCCACAGCCCGGGACAGGAAGGATGCTCAGACCTGGAACTACCATCCTGATTCTGCAGGTTTGTGTTTCCCCAACTACAACCAGGAACCTTCAGTTTCTAGAAGCTGAAATAAGGATCAAGCTCATCCAAGAGCCCTGTCCTAGAGTTTGGTATCAGCTTAACAGAATCATCCTGGAGAAGACTCTGGGGGGACCTTCCAGTACCCGACAGGGGCTGCAGGAAAGCTGGAGAGGGACTTTTTCCATGGGCCTGTAGTGATAGGATGAGGGGGAGTGGTTTTAGACTGGAAGAGGGAAGATTCAGATTAGACCTTAGGAAGAAATTCTTCACAATGAGGGAGGGGAGGCCCTGGCCCAGGTTGCCCAGAGAAGCTGTGGCTGCCCCATCCCTGGAGGTGTTCAAGGTCAGGTTGGATGGGGCTTTGAGCCCCCTGATCCAGTGGCAGGTGTCCCTGCCCATGGCAGGGGGGGTGGAACTGGGTGGGATTTAAGGACCCTTCCAACCCAAACCATTCTGTGATTCTATGATTCTGTTCTATGGATCAGCCCTTCAGGTGTCACTCTCCTTTCGTTTCCTCAGGCTGTTTCTCCAGGGTGAAGACTGCAAAGGTTTTTTTTTGCAGGGCCTAGAACGACAACAGATCTGTCCCCAAACTCAAAACAAAAAGAAATCTGTTAGAATAAAGAAGCACCACTTTGTGCACTGTGATTTCTCAGTACAGAACATGCTTCAGCCTAATCCAAACCACAGCGAAGTCAAGGCAAGTGCAGTGACTTCAGCAGCTCTCGAATGAGACCCTTCCAACCTCACACAAACACGTGCTCACGGTTAAGCGTTACAGCGCGGGAGCCACAAACCGCGATGCAGAAGGGCCAGAAGGACAGTGGGAACTTCACACAAAGCAGGGAACTTGTTGGCACAGTGGGAAGAGAGGTCTAGCACATGGATTGAGCAGAGCATTGGCACAGTAATGGTCTTCCTGAGGCACAGAAAGTGGCAATAAAGGCATTCACAGAAGTTGGCTTTTGGTACACCCTGGCTAAGGGGTGTCTCTCACCATTCATACCAAGTTATCACTGTAGAACTGCAAGTTATTTTTCAGCCATCTTTCAATTCCAGTGAAAAGAAAGAACTCCCTCAGATGTGTTTATCTAATTGCCAGCAATTTCCATTGCAAGGCAGATGAAATAAATAAACACAGGGTAGAGGCAATGACCAGAATCCAGAGCATCTCATAAACAAACATTAACACCAGGGCACTTCTTGCACATTCTTGTTTCTTGGGAATGGGCTGCTTTGGGCAGCACAGCTGAATCTCAGGCTGCTTTGAGTGGTTTGTGCTGTTGAATACACCAAAGGGCTACAAGTAATGCTCCTACCAAAGCAGGAAAAAGGTTGTAAATTCTGATTGTAACTTACATGGCTGTTGAGCAAACTGCTTTTGTGAGATGTAATCCCTTCATTTTTTTGTAGGTTTTCAATCGCCATTTCAAGCTAAAAAAATGCGCACAGGGAAAAAAAAAAGGAAATAAAAAAGAAAAAAGAAAGGAAATCAGATAGTTAGCAACAGCCAGGGTTATTATTTCTTTATTAATATTTGAATGATTAATGCTTCATATCAACAGGCTTGTGAAAAAGAGGCAAATAGATGAGGCACAGTCCTTATGGGATGAAGAGCAGAGACGTTATTGCATGCAAACAAACAGCACAGCAGGAATCCCTGTCAGGGTGAAGGAGTGAGACCAGGGGGCTGATCCTCCACTACATGCACTGCCTGCTTATAAAAGAGAAGCAGTTTTCCTTCTCTTTTCCTCTTCATCCCTAGACCAAAACACCACCAGACAGACACCCAGCAGGTCCAAGGGGGTTTGCTGCAAAGAAGGTGCATTTCACCCAGATCATTCAAGGCAAACGGGAACTAATGATCCTGGTTATTGTTACTTCTTCACAATAAAAATCTGATGGCAACTAAATAAAATAGGGGCACGAGGAGGGCTGACCCAGAGAATGCATAAGCTGGGGTGGATAAGAGCTCTTTGGTACTGAAGAGAACTGCAAAGGGACTCTGAAAGAAGAGGACAGGTTTCAATTCAGTGAGCTTCTTCCCATGAAGACACTGGCTGGCACATCTTCATGCTACTTGTGCTCATTCCATTGATCACAGAGCTTCTACAAGAGCTTCTGAGGAGCTACCTGGCTCTCCTCTCTCCAGGTTTTGTTCCACACTCAGCCCAGCTATGGTTGCTGCCTTGTGCCCGGACCCTCGCCTGGACCCTTCTTCTCTTCACCCTTCTCCTACTGGGGTTCCCTTGGTGATCAAGGATGGCTGCTGGCCCCAGAGCTCTGCTGCTCCTCAGCACAAGCTTTTTGTAAGTGAGGAAACAAAAAAAAAAAACCAAAACAAACAACCTCCCTGCCATGAAGGGACTGGCAGGAGCAGAACCTGCTGTTTCTCTCCAGCAGAGGTTCTCAAAGCCCTGTTATCTGTGACCCGTGAGTGCAGGCAGGACATCAGCCAGAAAACCTTGCAGCAGCAGCTATCTCTACCATCTGTCCTCATTTGACTTGCATGGTCCTGTGCTCATCTGTGGGCACTTGCATGAGGCACCCCATCTGCAAAACAATGACCTCCTTCACCACCAGTTAGCTCTCTCTACTCCAGTTTGCTCTGACTCACAGCGTGGGGAAGATAAAAATAGAGATAAACCCAACCATTTACAAAACCAAGCTCTATCAGAAAGGCAAGAGAACAGAACAAATCAGATCTAACTTCAGAAGTAACATCTAACGACCAAATACACAGTCTGGGCCACATCCATGTCTGAATGTGACAGCCTGTCCAAGCACCTCCACGTGTCCCTTGGTTTCCATCCAAAAGTGCTGTCACTGTGTCACTTCTCAAGAAGTTACCTCTAAATTCTAAAAACAAAGTCTAAGACTGTGTGTCAGTGGTTTTTGACAAAACTATCCAGCACCCGGTGATGTACCCTGAGGAACCAAAGGCTGGGTGCTGAAGCAGCCTTCAGGAAATGAGTCAGTGGTAGAGGGAGACACCGTTTCCTTCCTCTGTTCAAGGAGCTGCACGGTGCCAGTTTAGCAACACCTCTTATGCAAGCACAGAAACACTGCCCATCCTTTCGGTAAGTGTCCTGCACAAATGGACACCTGACATCTGCAGAAAAAATATTACAGGGAAAAGACTAAAAGCTCTTCATAGAATCATAGAATCTTCCGGTTGGAAAAGACCTTTGAGATCATCGAGTCCAACCGCACCCATCATCCATTAAACCGTGTCCCTCAAAAACTCATCTGCCCATTTTTTAAACACCTCCAGGAATGGCAACTCAAGCACCTCTCTGGGCAGCCTCTGCCAGGGCCAGACCACCCTTTCAGGGAAGAAATTCTTCCTGATGTCCAGCCTGAACCTCCCCTGGCACAACTTGTGGCCATTTCCTCTTGTCCCATCACCTGACACTTGTGAGAAGAGACCAACACTTGCTCTGCTACAGCCTCCTTTCAGGCAGCCGTAGACAGTGATGAGGTCTCCCCTCAGCCTCCTCTTCTCCAGGCTGAACAACCCCAGGTCCCTCAGCTGTTCCTCACAGCACTTGTTCTCCAGCCCCTTCCCCACTCCCTTCACTTCTCTGGACACTCTCCAGCCCCTCAGTGTCCTTCCTGTACTGAGGGGCCCAGAACTGACCCCAGCACTCGAGGTGTGGCCTCCCCAGTGCCCAGCCCAGGGGCACAATCCCTGCCCTGCTCCTGCTGCCCACGCAGTCTCTGACACAGCCCAAGATGCCATTGGCCCTCTTGGCCACCTGGGCCACTGCTGGCTCATGTTCAGTCGTTGTCAACCAACACCCCCAGGTCCTTCTCCTTCAGGCAGCTCTCCAGACACTCTTCCCCAAGCCTGGAACACTGCTGGGGTTGTTGTGTCCCAAGTGCAGGACTCGGCACTTGGTCTTGTTGAACCTCATCCCGTTGGTCTCAGCCCATGGATCCAGCCTGTCCAGATCCCTCTGCAGAGCCTCCCTTCCTTCACCCAGCTTGGTGCCATCTGCAAACTTGCTGAGGGTGCACTCGATCCCTTCATCCAGATCATTGATAAAGGTGTTGAACAGGACTGGTCCCAGCACTGAGCCCTGGGGACACCACTCGTGACTGGTTTCCAACTGGATTGAACTCCATTCCCCACCCCCCTCTGGGCCCAGCCATCCAGCCAGTTTTTCACCCAGCAGAGGCTGTGCCTGTCCAGGCCAAGGGCACCGGTTTCTCCATCAGAATACTGTGAGAAACGGTGTCAAAGACTTCACTTAAGTCCAGGTACAGCACATCCAGAGCCTTTCCCTCGTCCATTAACCGGGTCACCTTGTCATAGAAGGAGATCAGGTTGGTCTGGCAGGACCTGCCTTTCCTAAACCCATGTTGGCTGGGTCTGATCACCCGGCTGTCCTGCGTGTGCTGTGTGATAGCACTCAATGTGATCTGCTCCATGACCTTCCCCAGAACTGAGGTCAAGCTGACAGGCCTGTAGTTCCCTGGATCCTCCTTCCGACCCTTCTTGTAAATGGGAGTTACATTTGCCAGTCTCCAGTCGAGGGGCACTTCCCCAGTCAGCCAGTACTGTCCCCAAAGGGGTTTGGCAAGGACCTCTGCCAGCTCTTTTAATATCCTTGGTTGGATCCCATCCAGCTCCATAGACTTGTGGGTGTTTAATTGGCCGAGCAGGTCTCTAACCAAGTCTTTTTGGAACACTGAGGGTTCACTTTCACAGTCTTCTGGCTCAGGAGGCTTGGAGCCCAGAGAACATCTCAGCTTCCTATTAAAGACCGAAGCAAAGAAGGCATTAATACCTCTGCCTTGTCCTCATCCTTTGTTACTACCATTCCCCTTGCATCCAGTAGAGGAGGGAGATTCTCCTTGGTCCTCCTGTTGTTGTCAATATACCTGAAGAAACCTTTTTTGTTGTCTTTCACCGAACTGGCCAGTTGAAGTTCCAGTTGGGCTTTAGCCCTTCTGATTTTTTGCCTACATGATCTCACCTTCTCCTTGTAGTCCTCCTGAGATTCCTGCCCCTCTTCCAAAGCTCATATATTTTCCTCTTTCTCCTTATACCAACACAGAGCTCTCTGTTAGGCCAAGCTGGCCTTTATCCCCGCTGACTCATTTTACGGCACACGGGGATGTCCTGCTTTTGCGCCACCAGAACTTCCTTCCTGAGGAGCTTCCAGCCCTCATGGGCTCCTTTGTCATTTAGGACCATCTTCCACTGGACTTTATCAATCAGCCCTCAAAACAGTTTGAAGTCTGCCCTCCGGCAGTCCAAGGTGACAGTTCTTGTTGACCCCTCTCCTTACTCCTCCAAGAACTGAGAATTCAATCATCTCATGATCACGGAGCTCCAGGCGTCCTCCAACAATCACCTCCCCCACAAGGCCCTCTCTGTTCACAAACAGCAGATCCAGTGGGGCACCTTCTCTGGTTGGTTCACTCACCAGTTGTGTCAGGAAGTTATCTTCCACACATTCAGGAAGGTGAGGAGCTCTGAGGACCCACTATGGGAGGTCTCAAGGATCTCCACTCGTGTACAGCCTAGTCTAAATGAAGATTGATAGTGCTTTATGGGCACAGATATCAAAGGGAACTACTTCACAGGCTCTTTCAGCATTTCCATCCAATGGAGCAGAACATCATTATTCCAGCAGATATGGAGGATGGGTTTCTTTAAATATTTGAAGATCTAGTGTACATACAGTCTTTACCAAATATCCCTTGGCCTCCTGAGGCAGCTCTTACACCATTGCTAATTCAGAAGTGCTACCTTGTTCCCAGTCTCCTCTGATGATACTCCTTGCTTTCCCCTGAGGTCTCAGTGTTGGCTCTGCCTCAAGCACTCGACACCACCCAAGCCCTCCCACTCCCCCATCCCCTGCAGCTGCATCTCAGTTGCCAGGCCCCTGCACTGTTGGCCACTTTGACATCCATCACCTTTGTGTAACAGCCCCAAGGCCACATGCAAACATTACGGATTCCTCACTTTCATCTGCATGAGCTGCACTTTTCTCTCTCAACAAAACTCTACATCCTGCCCCAAGTACGTTCTACCAAGACCACTGCCTCTCCAGCCTCTCTGACACCAGCCTTTCCTACTCTCTGTTTAAGTAAGACATTGCAATGAGAAATAATGTCCCTACTCACTGATTTGATTTAATCACTGCTCTCCTTACGCCTCCCACTACCTGTCCACCCATTATCATGTGAAATTCAAAGCAGTTATCATAGCTTGCTCCATCCCCCTCCAACTCTGGTCTGTGCTGAAACAACTGAGAGCCACACACAGACACATCCCAACACTGCCTTCCAGACAAGCTCTATTTGACCCTCTTGCACCCCTCCAGGAGAGGCATCTTAAAACCCCTTCTGAAAGTTCATCCCTGCAGGCAACAGTGAATTTATTTCAGATACGTTTTCATGAAGGTCACTTCCTAAAGTCCTTTTCCTGAATGGCTTTATCTCATGCGATAGACAGCGACAAACTACAGCTGTTCATGGGACACTTCTGTTCTACTTGGGCTTTTTACATTGCACCCATCACCATGGAGATTAAAAGAAACCCAAAACCCAAGAGAACTTTGTGCTTTGCCAGACCCAGTCCCAGGCAGGTGACACGATCAGTAGCTCCTTCCTTCTAAAAGAACACAAACCAGTGAATGGCCCAATGCCAGTTTTTAACTGTGAACAGTTAAAATACACACACACCCCACTCCCACACAAGAAATGAACCCCAGCTAATCCAGATGCATCTGTCATTTTCTCTTCCACCCAAAGCTTAGAACTTTTCCCCTCCTTCTGCGTAAGGCAGAGCAAAGGTAACCTTTCAAGGCACAAAGATTCAAAACCCATGAAAGTCCATATTCTCAAACTCAGTGGGAAAATCCAACTGGCTGGATTTTCAAGAGTACTCAGTAGCAAACAGCTCCTGGTTTTCTCCCTGGGTGGTGCTGTTCATATTTTAAAATCTGGCCACATATACTGAATTACACCTACATTGGTAACCATGTTCACAATCAAAGGTATAAACACACGTTAAGTCAGGCTGAAAATGAAGGTGATTGGTGTCCCAGTGAGTGAGCTCCAACCCACTCCAGGCAGCAGTGGCTACTGGGGCTGGTTCACAGAGAAAAGCCCTGGTAGCTTCCAGCTGCAGAACAGCTGTGGTGGGTTAATAGCCATATCCCTGAGTCCCACACAGCTGTACAGCTGTGCTTTTACCAACCTGGCACCTCGATTGACAGTTGGAGGGATATGATTAAAAAAAATCAGAGGTTTAAAACATTTCTGTTTGATCTGTATAATCCCTAAAACACATTTTCTGTAACATATGGCACGGACAGAATACACAATGGTGTAGCAGATATATACAAAGATTTCTTGATCACTGTGCACTTGGCAGGATCAGTGTGATATTAACTTTGCCTGCTAATTATCCACTGTGTTAATAATAGATTTTCCAGGTCTCTTCATAATTAAAAATGTATTTACACAGTTCTTTATTTTGGCCCCATGTTCAGATGTTATACTGATTAGAAAATGTAAACATTGACTATTTTTTTGAATTGGAAAGCCAAAATGTTTTGCTCGGGGTGGGTGGGAACCCCAAACCCCTGGGAATTTTCTCCACGCAGCAGGATTCCAGTGATCCACTCGGGAAGTTTGACAAGGCTCTGCCTACCAGCAAGGGCACCGTTCCAAACTCCCGTTGAGAAGTACCTGAGGTAGATACACCAGTGTCTGTTCTCTCCCTTGATTTGCACGGCATTACACAAACATATAGACAGTGACAATGACAGGAAGGTTTATTTTCTGAAGGTTTTTCAGTTCCCTTGGAATAATTCCTGGCCCCCGAGCTGCAATATCTGCAGGGCTACATACCGTTGCTGGAGAGGAGCGTGAAGTATGTGACAGAGAATGTCTAGTGTTTTCCATCCCCCCATGAATGAGATAGGCTCCCGAGCCGGAGAGGATCGGACTTCCCCCAATGTCCATGGTGATGCCCACCATGTTGTGAGAGGGAATGGCTGTAGGAGAAGATGCCGCTGTAGTCACCTGAGCTCCACCTCCCTGCGGTTCGAAATAGGATGCGGCGCTGCTGGGGGCGTAAATCTGAGCTTCGGTGTTGTAGGAGTAGGCGGCTCGTCTGCCGAAGGAACACAGGGGTCAGGAGGTGGAGCACACAGGGTGGGGATGAGTTCCGAGCTAAGCTCGTGGACAATGGAGTCCACAAGCTGGACCACCTTTTAAAAACCACTCAGCTCCGTGGTTGGTGGGATTTACCCCCTTGGAACCCAACCCTGTGCTGTGACATTGTCGCCCGGACAATGCCGAGCAGCCCTGGAGCAAAGGCCCACGGTGAGAGCAGAGCCCAGGAGCTGCTCTGCAGCCACTGTGGGCAACCTCGGTGCCAAAGGCTGGGAGCACCCAGAGGGCAGCAGGGGCAGCAGAGAGGGGGAAGAGGAAACCTCCCAACCCACCCTCCCTTCTTCCTCTTGCAGCAACGCTCTGGTTCCTAAAGCTGCTCCACCTCCCCAGACAATGGGCCGGGAAGAGGAAAATACCAAACCCTTTTATGCCTGCTCTAGTTTGAGATGTCCCTGCCCACGGCAGGGGAGCTGGAACTGGTTGATCTTTAAGGTCCCTTCCAACCCAAACCATTCTATGACTCTATGCAGGAGAAAGGAGAACTCCCTGGAGAACAGTCCCACCACAAATCAACACCTCCCCCAAGGCTGGAAGGTGCCTGAAACCATCCCTGCACACACAACGTAGCTTGTGAAAGGGTTCCTCCTCTTCCTCCTTTGAACAGCAGGCAGTGCCAGCAGCAGCACCAGGGTGGAAGGAGCCTGGGAGGACCCAAGGACTCAACCCAGCTGGGAGTGGCACAGGGCTCTGGTACAACCAACAAGAGACTCTTACATGGTTCCATTGGTATAAACAGCTTCTCCTCCTTCCACATACTGGACCTGGGATGGATATACGTGCTGCACGGATTGCACCTGAAATGAGCACCACAAACTCGAGTCACTTGTGTTACTGCCCAGGAACAGCAGGAGAAATTGCATATTATATCCTTAATCAACTGTCAACCTTACCTTGACATTTGGGCTTTCTTTTTAAAAGAAAAAGAAAAATAAACCACCACCCGCCCCCTTAGGAATCCCTAAGGACTTATTTATTTTAAAAGGTCAAGTTAAAATGAATAAATAAGTAGTTGCTCCACGAGCAGTGGAAACAATGGAGCTGGGTTTCCTCCACACACATGTCTGAGGGCTGGTTCTCTGTTGACTAATAAGGGTGAGATCATGCCAGAGCCTTTCCTTCAGAGAGGAGGTTGGCAGTGTCCCTCTGTGCCCCCTTCCTCCTTGGGCTGGGAGGACGTCACTGCCCTCCAACAAGGGCTTTTTTTCTGAAACTGAGCACCCAAATAAAGAATTGCTGAGGGGAAAAGTCAAGAGAACGGGACTCGCTGTCCACACGAAGCAGCTCCACACATGGCTGGTTTCTTAGGAAACCAGGACTGCAAAAGGCAAAGTTCAGATAAATAAAACCACTCGCGTGGTGCCCTCTGTCACCCAGCCTTTCAATGAAGCCACGTGCAGTCAGTACAGTTCTTTGTGTAATTAAAAAATCTCACTTTGCCTCTAAAAATGTCTTTACAGAGGAGGGTGGCTTTCAAGTGACAATTCAAAGCATCCATCAAATCTTCAAATGAATGAAAGACAGCTGCTCTTTGTAAATTTTAAATATCTTGAGTTTCTTTTGCCATCAGGCTAAGAAAGGAAGAGAGAGATGGAGAGAGCTGCTCTCACGGTGCTCTCCAGTTCTTTAATAGTACACAGCTCTAATTAAGAGCATGGATTTTTCTAAGGAGCTATCTGGCAGTTTCAGATGTCGTGTGGGATGTGGGGTGGGGTCTCACCCCGAGGGTATTACCTGTTGTGGAACCTGCTGCACTCTGGGAACAGAGATCTGCTGCATCTGCGCTCCTTTGGGAGCGGAGCCTGTTGCCTGGACCAGAACCCTCTGAAAGAAGAAGACACAGTAACACACACTTACTTTCAGTCTGTAACACAGGGGAGTCAGGTATTCCCTTTCAAACTTCCATGGAAAAGTTGCCCCTTACTCCAGTGGCAGCAGTACCCCTTATCCAGTGTCCCTGTGGTCCCCATCCTCCCAGTCTAATGTGCACTGGGCACCAACCTGAACTCAGCACCCTGAACTTGAGAAAAGCTGGATCCACGTTTTCTGACATGGATCCTCTTTAAGTCTCCATGCAAGGAAATAACAGCAAACAGCTGATTGACAGGAGGAGCTCAACATGAGGTTCCACCACAGCTGAACAAGAAGTGCTCCTCAGACATCCACATCTTCCTCCTATGGCTGCAGAGTTTCTTCTCTCAAGGCTGTGGTACTGAACCATGTCCTGCCTCCTGCATCATGGAATCGCACTCTCCAAGGTGCCACAGCCCTTAGGGCTTCTGCCAGCACCAAAACTCCGATGGTTCTGCACCTCCTTTCAGTGCCACCAAGGGCACAGAAACGTTTCATGTTGCCATGTGGTGGTCACTGTGTCCTCTACCTCTCCTCTGTCATTATTTCCATCATCTCCCAGCATGTGCTATGCTCAGTATTCAGTTTGAGGCTGGACACACATCTTGCAGAGTGCTCAGCACCTTGGAGATCCAACAAAATAAGCATGGGGATGTGGTGCATGGAAAGTAATGAGGGCCATGGGAACAGAGCCTGGGATACGGCATGAGAGTAAGAAAGTCAAATATCAGTATGGTCTTTTAAATTGATGAGGACCTTCTCCAAGAAGACAGTCATCTTCTGTGCCTTGAGGTTTTAAAAATACCCAAATTGACCCAATGGAACACAAAGCTGCAAAACAATCCCACAAAGGATCCTGGAATGGTTTGGGTTGGAAGGGACCTCAAAGCCCATCCAGTTCCAACCCCCCTGCCATGGGCAGGGACACCTCCCACCGGATCAGGGGGCTCAAAGCCCCATCCAACCTGGCCTTGAACACCTCCAGGGATGGGGCAGCCATCACTTCTGTGGGTAACCCGACCCAGGGCCTCCCCACCCTCACAGCAAAACATTTCTTCCTAAAATCTCATCTCAATCTCCCCTCTTTCAGCTTCAAAGCATTACCTCTCACTACATGAATCCCAGAAGAGACCTTGACAATTACTGGCTACCTTATACATATATATGATTTTTAGCCCTCTGACACCCTCCCAACACGCCCTTTGTAACAAGCCAGAAATTCTGTTCAAGCAGAACTACAGGAGGATGATAATTGCCCAGATTTCCAGACAGCCTCTACATCACCAGACCCACAGCTGCCCTTCAGCAAGTCTGGATGCATTGGAGCTCCTGCAGCTGAGCCAGTGGTAAGGTCACGTGCACTTACGCCAGCCATCTCCTTGCCCAGTTTCTCTCCTAAAGGGGGTGTCACCAGTGCACGATGGGAACAATCCAAGCCCTTTTCCAAGTCAGGCCTTGCCAATGCCCCCTACACCAACATCTCAGCAAGATCCTTTCCTTTCTCATTCTATTTACCCATTCTCTGTCATCGCTTTTACAATCGATCACCTCCTCCTTTGGCACAGCTGCCCAGCTCAGCTATCTCTGTTATTTGTTAACTGCCTGTCCAGTTGCCTCTCCTGCCCTTCAACCACGACAATTAATCATCCCCAACCTGTAAGACGACGCCATCCTGTTCATACAGCCTCCGCTCATACTGGAAGGTGGACCAGTGATCAATGCCAACGGCTTCAGCCTCACACCAGTCACGTTGCCAGTTCATTCCCAGTGCTTCCTTTGTGCTGCTGGTGAGAAGGGAAGCCTCTGGATGCTTCTCCTCTTCAGCAATCTTCCACGATCCACTGGGTTGTCCTTAATCCATGGAGTTCCACTCGATACTCCATGTCATGATGACAGCACTGGCAAAGGCTGGATGGGTAATTTCATAATCCAAAGCCAATGGGTCTTCTAAAGTTCTTCAGCACATTGTCACAAATTCACACTGATGACCGACCACCCCTAAGGCACCTGACACCATTGATCAGCAATATCCACACCAGTACAAACATGAAATGTCACCCAGAGAAGTTGAAGATGGGAAGGCTGGAAGACGACTGCGAGCTGAACACACAATGGAATCACACGATGTGAACATCCAAGTTTCCTGGTGAATCCAATGCTTCTGCCACAATTTTTAATTGTTCCTTTTCATCAGCATCCAATGGCAGCTACTTCTGCTCACTTGGGAATTGGAGAGAAGGGTGTAGCTAAGTTACACCCACCCATCCTCTTATCCATCCAGCTTCCTGTGACAGAAACTTCTTTTGATAGTTCCCCAAACAGCATAAAAAGAAAACAGTTTTACTTAACCCTTCCCATTTCGCATCAGGCAGTTTTCATTCAGCAGCTGAAGTTATTATTCCTCTCCTATCAGGAGACCTCCCAGTGCATCACATTCACATACGTGAATCATGGATCCTCCTTCCCCAATTTAAAATGTCAGGATCCACCTACTAAAGGAAGAGACCAGCACGTGGCTTCTCCACCCTCTCCCTACATTAGCACTCACCCCACCTCTTCTCTGTTGAGCTTGGTACTTTATTTGCAGAGATGTTGGAATAACCTCCGCAAGGAAGTGGTAGATTCCTCTACACTGGACGCTTTTAAGGCTTAGCTTGACAGCGTTCTGGGCCATCTCATTTAAAGCATATATTACCTAAAAGGTTGGCCCAGATGATGCCTGAGGTCCCTTCCAACCTGCCATTCTGTGATGCTGTGACGTTTCGTGTTCTCCTGCTTTTATTGACACACCAAACAACAACAACTGGATACTGTACTGAAGCAAACTCCAAACTAGCATGAAATCACCTCCTTGGATAACTAAGTTAAAATCTATATCCCATGTTGTAAAGCTTGCATATTCATAGGTTGACACATGAAACACCTACAGCCTTTATCAACACCCAGTCCAGCAACAAATTGTCCCCACTGCCTCAACAAGCTGATTCACAATCCCCCTCCCCATATAAAACCCTGGACTGAAATACATCTGCCAGTATAACAGGTCCCTTCTCCATGGAAACGGCGTTCCCAGCTGTGCATACGTTACCTGCTGCGACGCTGGCACCGGCTGCACTACTGGAGCTTGGGCTGATGCAGAAGTGTGAAGAGCCACAGAAGCTGCTGAATCCGATCCACCCTCTGAACTCTGCATCCTCACTGCTGGGGAGAGCAGAGGACATCAGCCAGGGAAAGCACAGCGCCACCACAGCAACCGCCCGAGGAACCCGTGTCAGGAACGAAATCCCAGTGGAAGATGCAGGGGAAGTGCTAGGCAGGAAGGTAGCTACCTTCCTACACAGAGGACTCTTTTTAGTCTTGGAGCTAATTTTAATACAGTATTATATTAAGAAAAAGAAAGTTGCACAATTGTTCCACAGAAAGGAGAGGGAAGGAACAGAAAATGCGCTTCTAAATATAACCAAAAAGTGGCATTGGAAAATTATTGTGTCACAGTGAGGATAACTTCAGAGCTGGAAGAGCAAGAGCGTATTTTACGAATTGGTTTTTACCTCCCCCTCTGTCTTATCATGTTTAACTACTGCAAAACCAAATTTAATCAACCTAAGTGCACGCCTGGAGCTTGGCAAATGCTTTAATGGGGAAAGAGTGGTGGTCAGTTTGGGTTTATAATCACAACCGATAATCAAACACAAATGGGAGAACGGTGACTGAGCATCATTTAAAACCCTCACAAAGAACACCCCCAACTCTCCCATCCATGCCTTCACCCCCAGATCCCACCAGCCTCACCACTGTCCCCAAACATCGTCCTCTGGTCCTGCTCCCACATTGTCACCCTGCAGAGCTGATGCTCTCAGCATCTTCGAGTCATCCGGGTCACCCCGCCCCAGCGTTCACCCAACATCACTCAATCATCTTGGGAAGCATCCCAAGGTCCATACAGGAATGCCCTGGGCATGGAGATGCAGCAGGATAACAGGGAGATTACGATATGGGGGGTGGGGGAGCCTTTTGGTCTCCATTTCTTGTGAAAGTTCTTGTTTTAAGACAGTTTCTGCTGTCATTCCAAAACCGAAAGGCTCAGAAGCATCCAGATTTTGAGCAATGTCATTTCTCCTCACTCAGCCTCACTGCTGAGCGTAACGCAGCCTCTAAATAATAGTGTGAAATCTTTCCAGTTTTATTTCTCTTCTCCATCCAATATTTAAAGCTTTTACTCAACCCTGTGCAAGTTAAGAGGCAAAAGGGAAAAGGAGAAAGCGAGGAGCACTGGGCCGTGCTCATTTGATAGAAAAAGAAATGCAAGGGGGAGGTGAAGTTACAAAAGCTGGTGATTGTTCTCCTGCAGCTCTTGGGTTAGAAACCCACAAAATATTGAGATTCTTTACAAAATAGCTTTTTAAGACTTTTTTCCCAGTCAGTGCTGACCCCATATTCCCATGCTGCTCATTAGCACATTACAATTACTCTTCCAACTTCCCTGAAACCCCACAGCTTGCAAACAATTTTCTCTTCCACATCATCTTTAATGCATCCAGGAGAAAGAGTAGGGAAAGAACACACACAGTCACTGCTCCAAACACAGTTACCAGATTAATTTAATGATCCAGAAAGAAGGTAAAGAAATTCAGTCACTACTTATCACCATTTGTGTCCATTTGTGGCCCTGAAGCCCACCCATAGCAGACCTGCACCACCCTGCTCCCTGCAGCTCCTGCCTTTCCCCATCACTGTCCCTCTATTGTTTCCAGCCACAATCTCTTGGTCAGGAGACAGCAGTTGAACCCCCACGGTGGGATCATGAAAATAAGGGAAGGGATTCTGCCCCTCTGCTCTGCTCTGGTGAGACCTCACCTGGAGCCCTGTGTTCAGTTCTGGAGTCCTCAGCAGAGGAAGGGCATGGTTCTAGTGGAATGAGTCCAGAGGAGGCCATGGAGATGATCCAAGGGCTGCAGCACCTCCCTGAGTGAGTTGGGTTTGTTCGGTCTGGAGAAGAGAAAGCTCCAGAGAGCAGCCTCCCAGTACTGAAAGGGGCTCCAGGAAAGCTGGGGAGCGGCACTGGGTCAGGGAGTGCAGGGATGGGACTAAGGGAATGGTTTAAGCTGAGAGAGGGGAGATTGAGATGAGATGGGATGGGACTTCAAACAACCTGATCCACTGGGAGGTGTCCCTGCCCATGGCAGGGGAGTTGGAACTGGATGGGCTTTGAGGTCCTTTCCAATCCAAACCATTCCATGATTCTATGACTAATGAAATAGCCTCCTGTCTGTTCCAGTTCAAAATTATTTGCAACTAAACCTGTGGCCAGTACTGGAGGCAAAGGAGGCAGGTTTATAAAGTTCATGTGAAGATGCTCAGGCAGAACTGAGGGTCATTTTTATCCCACACATTCCCTCAAGAGTGGTTTATTGGCCACTGTTCGTGCCCAGGGCTCTGGTTCAGAGTTTTCTAGGGTTTTGTGAGTGGAAAAATGTCGCATGGTGAGGTTACAGAAGAGATTTGGAGAAGTTGCCAAATATATTTTAATGATCCATTTGAGAATGGCTCTGGCAGGGTCAGATCTCAGTGTTTCAGGACTCCAGGAAGGTTTCTTTTCCAGTGTAGTTCTAATCAGGAAAGGACACTTAGAAGCGATGTCATCTCAAAGTTACCACCTACTCATCTCTGCAGAGAAATTTTGTCTTCTGGTTTCCCTCAGGGACCAAAAAGAGGCTGGCGGGGAGAAGGTGAATTGTCTGCTGCTAAAATAAATCATCACTGTTGTTTTCAGTTTTGTTATGAAACACAGGCTCTGTTAATGATGACAATGGAGCCAGACACAAAAACCCTGATGAAAGCTGCAGTCAGTACTTCCAGACAAGGTAGAGAGACTCAGGGGTACTGGGACACCCAGGCACACAAACAAGACTTCTCATTATTTTGTTTATTGGTGAAACATCCTGGATAAAGGACAATTCATTTCTTATTAAAGCCATCCTGTGCTTCCTGAGAACTGGAGACCCAGATACG
Organism: Dromococcyx pavoninus; assembly: GCA_033558185.1. Lineage (NCBI taxonomy): Eukaryota > Metazoa > Chordata > Aves > Cuculiformes > Neomorphidae > Dromococcyx > Dromococcyx pavoninus. The sequence continues at coordinate 32,760 of JAUMJL010001159.1, read as the reverse complement.
TGTGTGCATTTTCTACTAACAGTAATTTGCACTGATGAAAAGCTGACAACGTAAACAGAATTCCTACGCTCCCAAGAACCATCATAAGGTGCTACAAAGCTCTGCCAACATCCAGAGCTACCAAGTGAGCCAGCAGCTGAGCCAAGGTTCCAGAGGAAGAACAAAGCATCAGCTTCCAAGGAGCAGAGGACAAAGGCATCCGAAGTCTTGCTCTTCCCTCTTCTTGGGTGTTGTGTGTGCGGAACGCCCTTGCAGCCACTTAATGAACATTGGCTGCTGGAGCTTGACTGTCTGCTTGTGCAGCACTTTGGCACTTCTGCCACATCCCTAAAGCAAATGCCCATGAAAGGACTCACTGCTCTCCTTCCATCTCATTTTTCACCTCCCACAGGGGAAGAAATTTTACAGTATTCTCGATCCTCCTCTCTTAACAAAGACTCAGTGGCCCAAAAGCGAGTCATCCCACTTCCCAAAGATCTAAGACTTGCTGCCTTCCTCGTAGATCTGGTTTAACAAAGAGAGGTGCATCCCAGCCACGCTTGCTTCCCCCTCCTGGCTGGGGGACAGTGCTGGAGCAGAAGTGCCTGACAGAAGCTATTAAAGGTGTCTTGTGGCTGCTGGAAGCCTGACAGCTTGGCAGCCCCCCCTGAACTAGGGGGTTTGCACAAACTAAGGATCTAATTAGCAGACGACAAAGCTGCTGGTGGGACACAGGGAGGATCAGTGTCCACAGTTGACTTCCTCAGCTCCAGGGATCCTTACTGAGTTAGGAAGAGCAATAAAACAAGTCAGTTATTACGCCAGGGGAACGAGCAGATGGGAGCCGACCAGGCATGAGGAATAAAATCACAGTGTGAAGGGTCTGACTCAGACACTGGTGATTCAGGTAGAGACAAGTTTAAAACTCCAGTTGCTCAACCCGGCCAGTGATGTCACGTGCATCACCACGGCCCAGGACCGTGGAAGGCATTGCAAACATCTGAATTCCAGGTTGCATCATCACTGAATGAATCAGGCAGATAATGAGGCTGCTGTGCCCTGGAAACCTTCTGTTTACACACAGCTATCTCGGTATCCAAGCAAACAGCGGTGACAGGAAAGGAAAAACAGAAAAAGCGAGTAACTTCTGGGTGCTATTTCTGGTTGTGCCACCAGCTTGCTCTGTGACCTTGAATGGGACACTTTACCTTCCCTGCACTTCAATTTTCCCACTCCTAAAAAAGCCACAGAACTCCTCTAGGTAAGGGATGTTTTGAGCACTGGGCTCAGGGCTGTCAAAGCCTGAACGCGTTTGAGAAAGACAAGGAGAAATATTACAAGCCTCCAGGGCTGATAAAAACTCCAATTGTCACCGTTTCATTCATAAGCCACGTTGCCTTCATGTAAATAGCCTTGCTTTTGTTAATCTCTCCTGCCTAAAGCAGCTCCAAAATGCTGGGAAAACAGAGATAAGAGGAGCATTTCAGAATATTCTCCACATTCAAGTTCACAGTGAGAGGAGGGAGAGAAGGAGGGGGCAGCAGGAGGATATTACAAAGAGTGTGGAGAAGGGGAAGCAGCAGCATCTTGCGGAAGAACGGCTGGAGAGCTGCCTGGAGGAGAAGAACCTGGGGGTGTTGCTTGACAGTGGCTCAACACGAGCCAACAGTGGCCCAGGTGGTCAAGAGGGCCAATGGCATCTTGGGCTGTGTCAGACACAGCGTGGGCAGCAGGAGCAGGGCAGGGATTGTGCCCCTGGGCTGGGCACTGGTGAGGCCACACCTGGAGTACTGGGGTCAGTTCTGGGCCCCTCACTACAAGAAGGACATTGAGGGGCTGGAGAGCGTCCAGAGAAGGGAAGGGAGTGGGGAAGGGGCTGGAGAACAAGTGCTGTGAGGAACAGCTGAGGGACCTGGGATTGTTTAGCCTGGAGAAGAGGAGGCTGAGGGGAGACCTCATCACTGTCTACAACTGCCTGAGAGGAGGCTGTGGCAGAGCAAGTGTTGGTCTCTTCTCACAAGTGACAGGTGAGAGGATGAGAGGAAATGTCCTCAAGTTGCACCAGGGGAGGTTCAGATTAGACACTGGGCAAAATTTTTTCACTGAAAGGGTTCTCAGGCCCTGGCAGAGGCTGCCCAGGGAGGTGGTTGAGCCCCCATACCTGGAGGTGGTTAAAAGGCAGGTCAATGACTTTCTTAAGGACATGGTTTAGTAAGGGGACGGGGGGGGGGGGTTGACTTGATGATCTCAGAGGTCTTTTCCAACCAGGTCATTCAATGATTCTATGATTCTTCATACCAGTTCCCAAGCTCCCAAATAGGGCCTGGGGAAGGAACAGGAGGGCTGACACAACACCACCCGAGCCCAGGGTGCTCAGCCCAGGCTGCACCCGCCAGCTCTGCCATCCGAGGGAAGCAGAGAAACTGAAAGGCTTTTTCCACAGAAGGTTTTAATGTAAACCATGAGCTCCCGAACACGCAAACAAAACCGCTGCGGCGCTAAACGCTGAGAACTCGAATGTCTTAATGACTGCAGCTGATCAGAGCCAGAGCAGGGAGCCAGCCCAGGGAGATATGGGCTTCATTCTCCTTCAGTGCTCTGCTCCTCTCAGTGTGGGACACGTAAGCACCAGCAGCCACCCTGGGCAGCTTGAGACTCCAAATAAAAGAGGATTTAAGTCCCTGCCTTCCTCAGGCCAGGGAAGGCTTCTGTTGTCATTATGGCCAACACACTTTGTGGGTTTTAAACCAGATGAAAATGTCACCATTTGAATTGACTGTAACTCTCCACCTGCCTTACTTTCTATTTCACATAAATCAGGGGTGGGACTGGCAGACTCTTGGCTCTCGTGGGGGATTCACGTCTTGTATTTACATAGCTTCCATTTTTGAAGGGGAAAATGTAACATGTATGAGCTACCCCACGCCAGCAAACAGGGAAAGCCTTTTTTAACCCAAAAGAATGGTACAATCACACCAGTTTGCCTTCAAAATACTAAAATTATCACTGTTTCACTGAATCATTTGCAATTGGAAGACGAATCATGAACTATTTTACTTACTTTGCTTTTCAAAGCTTACTTCGTCAACATTTGATCTTATTCAAACTTTTTAGACCCTTTTCTTCTGCAAGAACTTTTGAAATATAATATATTATTGGGACATAAATGTGGGACAATTACTTTGATGAGTTTTTTGAGGTTGTTTTTAAGAAGAACAGACAATTATTTCACATCTGGGACAGAGTTTCTCACAGTTACTTATACTTAAGCTTCCCAGTAGACCTTGTTGGCTGATATGACCTCTTCTAGATAAGGAATTCCCTCCATTTGCCATTTGTAAATGGACTTTCTTCTCAAAGAGGACTGAAACGTGGGGCATAAAAATCCACCAGGAAAATGAATGCCTTGAAGAAGGGGATTCAGTGGGAAACCATATTCTTGATGACTGAAGGATGCACTTCATGGGTTTTGTTTCAAATGAAATGAAAAGGAGGTTGTAGCAAGGTGGGTGTTTGGTCTCTTCTGCCAAGTAACAAGACTAGAGGAAACGGCCTCAATCTGTGCCAGGAGAGGTTTAGGTTGGATATCAGGAAAAATTTCTTCACTGAAAGAGTGGTGAAGCCCTGGCAGAGGCTGCCCAGGGCAGTGGTGGAGTCTCCATCCCTGGAGGGGTTTAAAGGATGTGTGGCTGTGGCACTTCATGACATGGTTGAGTAGGGATGGTGGTGTTGGGCTGACGGATGGACTACATGAGCTTAGAGGTCCTTTCCAACCTTAATGATTCTGTGACTCTAAATTAAGATACACAGGTAGAAAAAGCTCATTTTTCCAGGTGAAGCTGTTATAATTACACCCACCTGATGGTGCACGTTCTCCAAACAGGAAGCAAACACCAATCACATCAGCTCTCCAGCGAAACAGAGGCTTTTAATCATGACCTGTGCACAGTGCCAGACACATCCCATCGCACGGCCTGGACATCAGGCTGAGCTGGAATACGGCCACGGGGTCAGGGACACGCTTAGCTACATGGAGACACGTAGCTGAAAAGGGTGGAGGCACCACTAGTGCAGGAGTTGGCTGTGGCATTTTATAGGAAACTTTACCCTGAATTAATGCAGTCGGTGACCTCTGGACACCTCTCCTGTCACCTCCAGTTAATGAGGTTTAGCAGAGGCAGGAGCCAGGGCTCTCTGCTGTGCACAGCTTGTGCTCCAGGTCTTCTCTGTTGAAGGCATCAACGAGGCTGAGCACGAGGTAAAATAACCAGGGAATCACACACGGTCACATTTCCACAAACAAGCTCATGGTACAGCTGTGAATTCTTTATAGAAATCTCCTGATATCTGATATTTTACTGAAAATAATAGGAAGGTTTTAGTTTAATTAAAAAAAAAAAAAGAACTGTTTCTCATCCATAACATCAACCTGCAAGGATCAAAATTCAGATCATTTTTGCCTTGTTTTGTGTGGTTTTGTGCATTTTTTACATACTTTGAATGGAAGGCTTACATTTAAAAATAGCTTTTTGGTTTCTGGATCTTTTATGCAGGTTTAGTTGGCTTAGAGCTTAAATAGGAAAACCAGAAGAGCAGCAACTGAATTCAGAAGAAATAAAAACGCTTTTAACCATCATATTCTCCCCTGACTACAGAAAAAAGAACTATGGTTTCTACATCTCATAGATTCACTACTGAGAATCTTCAGCACTCTCAAAAGTGACTGAAAATAACAAAAAGAATGCAGGGAAGAGCAGATTTTTACTTTCTTTTCTAGCAGATGCACACTATCCATTGACTTCACCCACCACACTCCACGCCACATTTACTTTGCTAAAGAAAAACTAAATATTTTCCAATTCATTCAACATTTTTGGCTTGGTCTCTGTTTAATAATGTGTCCGGAAAAGGCATTAGTTGTGTTTTAACGAGAGCACAGAAAGGAAGGAGTCTGCTCTTCAGAAGAACAAAATCTTTTATTTCATGGGAATGAAAATGCAATCCAGTGAATTCTACCACCCTAGAACAGAGCTAAGGCAAATGCTTGTATCAAACCCAGTAGCCTTTATCCCTGCCACACATGTCTCCAAACCATGAAATAATAACGAAATTCCAATCAGGATAATATTGATTTTATTTTCCATTGCCCAGGAACCTCAGAAGCTGGAGGAGCACACAAGCAGGCAATGGCAGTCTGCATCACACATGGCTCTGAACTGGGACCAAAGGCCAGGTATAGAGAATCATAGAAATCATGGAATGGTTTGGCTAGTTAAGGACCTCAAAGCCCATCCAGTTCCACTCCCCTGGCAGGGAAACCTCCCACTGGATCAGGGGGCTCAAAGCCCCATCCAACCTGGCCTTGAACACCTCCAGGGATGGGGCAGCCACAGCTTCTCTGGGCAACCTGGGCCAGGGCCTCCCCACCCTCCCCAAGATGTCACCTCAGCCTCCCCTCTTTCAGCTGAAAACTGCTCCCCCTCATCCTATCCCTGCACTCCCTGACAAAGAGTCCCTCCCATGTTTGCATTTTCTTTGGAAAAACATTATTTCAGCTCACCAGCTGCAAAACCAAAAGAAACTCTTCACTTTCACGTGGCAGAGCCAAGGAGCACGTGCTCTACCAGCATCCCTGCTTAGGAATTATCTTTTCCTGCAGACCATACAAAGGATGACTGGAGAACAAAGCTCCAAACACAGCTGCATCTCAAAGCATTTGGAAGTCTGGTTGCTTGGCACCTGAATTTAATCCTTGTCTAAAGTGTTGTGCCACTGGCAATCACAATACTGGACTGAGTTAGGAGAGCAGCAGTACTGCCTGGGTTATTAAGTCCTACGAGGAGCAGTTGAGGGACCTGGGGTTGTTTAGCTTAGAGAAGAGGAGGCTGAGGGGAGACCTCATCACTGTCCACAACTGCCTGAGAGGAGGCTGTGGTGAGGTGGGTCTCTTCTTGAAAGCAACAAGTGACAGGATAAGAGGAAATGGCCTCAAGTTGCACCAGGGCTGGAAACAGACTGGATATTAGCAAAAATTTCTTCACTGAAAAGATTCTCAGGCCCTGGCAGAGGCTGCCCAGGGAGGTGGTTGAGTCCCCATCCCTGGAGATGTTTAAAAGATGGGTTGATGAGCTTCTTAGGGACAAGGTTTAGTAAGGGGACAGGTACGGCTGGGCTCGATGGACTCAAAGGTCTTTTCCAAGCAGCTGATTCTCTGATTCTATTAACTGCTTTAAAAGTCCTGGTAGAATAGATTGGAGTTCGGGCTTTCAGAGGGAGCCAGGAAATGCCAGAGCAGGTTAAGACCTCATAGAGTCTGTGCTGATGAAAACCTTGACCTCCCCAGCAAACCCCTCATCCCAAGCTGAGGACAACTGATAACACAACACCGAGCCACCCCACAGAGCCTGGGATGCTGCAGGATGGTGCCCAGCATCCTCGCTAGCAGCAGCAAGTGCTCGTGTGCTGTTTGCATCCCGAGGGCTGGAGCAGCATTTGCCTTTTGCAATGAGCCTCTGCTGAGCCAGCAGAGGATGGGGAAGGGGCCATCTCTGTGCTCTGAGCAGTGTGAACGTGCCCTCACCTCCATCTCAGTTGAGCACGAGCTCTTCCAGACTAACAGGAGCTGGCACTGAGCCGGCTCATCTACAGCTGTCCTGAACCACATGTCATAACCTTTGGCCTTTCAAGAACTGGTGGCAAGTGGAGAGGGTGGAAGGGGGAAGCAAACATGACAAGGAACTTGATAATAAGCTGATTCTGGAGAGGCTGCTTATTACTTATTATATTGCTTCAAAATGCTATAAACAGAGAAGGCACCAGAGCCTTCCACTGATTAGGTTAAATTAATTTAAAACAGAAGCAAACGCTGCTTGTCTGAGAGCTCCAGTTACCTGGAAACACAGATAAACCCCAAACATGTGTTTCAAGGGCAGCTGGGTTGTTTTTTTTTTCAGAAACCTGGTCCTCATGGAAAAATACAAAAATGGAAATGGCTTTTATTAGCAAGTTAATAATACACCAAAATACAAATATACACTCATTCTTTAATTAGATTTCATGGAAACAAGTCAAATAATAGATATATACACGCACACTTAATTGTTGTGTAACAGCAGTTCACTAATCCTGGCTGTTTCTTTAACAGTAACTTCCAGAGAGGCACCAGAGAGCGAGGAATGCATCGCTGCTGGCTGTCTAAGTTGGAGTTTCCTTAAAAGCCAGCTGAGGCTGAACAGCAGCAGCCGTGATGGTTTAACGTTGCTGGCAGCAGCCTGTGGGCAAATCCCACATGCACAGCTCCCAGACCATGGGTAAAGCAATGTTGTGAACCTCCCTTCTGTACCAAAACCTGCCTCCTTTTCTTTCTGGGATCATAACACACACACAAGTATCAAACCCCAGGACTGGATTCCTGCAGATCTGAACAATCCCTTCTGGTGCTCAGGAACGCAGGGGCCAGCACATGTTTCACCTTCAGCCTCCCATGAACTCACCTGCACCAGCCCCAGCTCTTTGCTCTTAAGGAAAAGTCCAACAGCTTCCAGATTTTCAGCCTAGCACAACCACGTCAACAACTGCTTGAAACTCCTCATTTCTTCCCTATTAACTAGTTAAATTGCAACTTCAGGAAAGTTTTGCTACAATGATGGCAAATAATGCTACTCCAGAAAAAACTGAGCAGTAAGGAAGCTGTCACATCTGGAAGGAGGAAGGAAAAGCTGCACACAACGCTGCACTCCACGTCCAGGTCCTTCAGGTGCCGGCAGCACACACGCGTTGGTGCTATCTGGCAAAACCAAGCACCAGTTCTGGGCTCACATTAATCATTTTCCCATATTTTTGACAAGTGCACTGTAGGGATTTCCCAGGCTGTGAGTCAATACCGGAAATACAGCGCCGCAAGCAAGAATCTGGCACAAAAAACATTGGAAGATTCCTTCATAGGACAAATCTTACAGTTCCAACCACCAACCAAACCAGAATATCTGGTTACTTTATCCCTGAGGTCTGTAGCTCTGCTTCTCCATGCTTCCAAGATAAACCCACATACCCAGGTGCAGCTTCTCCTCCCCTAACTGAACTGGGCTCAGTTTGGTCCAAGGAACTGCGGACCTTGGTACTTGACTGCATTTTTGCAAGACTTGCTTTTATGGCAGAAAACTATGGAGTATATTGCTTATTTTAAACTAATTAATCTGTTCATTAGTTCATCAGCCCTCTTTTACTTATTTAGACTGAACAATCCTTGCAATGGCCTTAAGGCGAGCCTGGCCTTGACAATGTAAGTGTGAAGCAGGAGATCTGCTGCAGCGTTTCATTTCATGTGGGGCAGCAGCACCCATTTCCATCATGAGTAGTAAATACAGAAGCAGCCACTGCCAACGCAGCCCAGGGCATTGTTACTGGTTTAGATAGCACCACTCACAAGCATTGTGGTGCTTCACAAAGTGAAGCAGAACAAGCCACAAACATAAACTGTGGCCGTTCAGAGAAGAGACAACTTTGCCTCCTATTTTACAGCATCAGCTGAGTCAATGCTCTGCCACCATGAAACACAGAATCATAGAATCGCTAAGGTTGGAAAAGACCTCTAAGATCATCAAGTCCAACCAAGTTGCTTTCTGTTCATTGGAGAAAAAGGTTTTGGGATACTTTTGAGGACCACACAGCAGCTCTGGATGCTCTCAGTGCCAGGGCACTCGCCAGGGCAGAATCACAAAGCAAAGCCCGTGGTGGTGTCGGAAACAATTTGGCACAGCACGAGGACATGGCATGAGGGGATAAATAAGTGGTCAGGAGCATTACTGTTGCTGTGAGTTTGTACTGGGGAGTCTGGGAAGCCAGAAAGAAGAGTCGGAGGAAGGAGAGAAACGAGAAGTGGTCACTCTTCCCCTCTGAAAGGCAGGTAGCGCCTGGGGGGGGCAGGAGGAAAAGGAGAAGGAAGAGGGCTTGTTTGCTCTCCTCTGACATCAAGGTCAAGTTTCTTTGTCTCTTTCAAACACCTCATGAGCTCAGACCCCACCTTTCTGCCTGCACAGGAGATGCTCCTCCAGGCTGTGCTATCTCAGCACACTCACGGGGAGCACTGCCCTGAGCAGGGACTGGTGTTACTGGGGAGGAACCGCCACGGAAGTCCAGGCTCTGGTCCTGCACTCCACAGAAGATGGACTCTCACTGCCACGCCAAAACATCCTTAGGTACAAACACTTTTCATGAGAGTCTGGGATCTGTTTGTTATGATTCTACTTCAACACATGCAGTAAAACCACCCCAAGTTCAAAACCCACGTTGCCTCCATGCATTTCCAAATGAGCTTATTGGAGCCATGGGCTGGCATGTGGGGGTCTCAAAACTGAACTCCCAGTTGTTATTCAACTGTTCCATCGCAGCATTCACCGCGTGTTTCAGCAAGTACTGGGATAGAAGCAATCACGTTCCAGACCAGTGCTCTGCTACCCATGATGAGGGGGAATGAGCTGGTCCTTCAGAGCACAGAACTAAACAGGACCCCAGAGAGAAGACACAAACTATCTAGAGACATAAAATTCTTCCTGGAAAGCCAAATAAATGGGAAGGCTTCTCTAGATGCTCTAGAAACGCAGTTTGGGTGTGTGTATTTGAATATGTGGGAGGTGTCCCTGCCATGGGGTTGGAAATGGATGATTTTAAGGCCACTTCCAACCCAAACCATTTGATGACTCCATGATTCTATGAAATGCTGCACTTAGAGAAAGGCACTACTGTATTTTTGGCAAGAGCAGACCCTATTCTAGAGGAACAGGAGACGATAAAGGCTTTCAATAACTGCACACTGCTCTAATAGTTCACCCTCACCCAAAGAAAGAGAATTGACCGTTACCAAACTAGAATTAACTGAGTAATATGTTTTATTCAGGCAACAAATTCCTGTGGGCAGTATTTTTGGCCAGGAGACATGAGTCTCCACTGAGCCTTCTGTCTGCAGTCACGCCAGAGAGGGGCTCGGAGAACACCCAGAAAACACGGTTCTTTATCCATTCAACAAGTGGCAAAGCAGAGCTGCTTTTTCAAAAGCTCATCCTCCAGGGCAGTGCTGAGGGATCAGGATTGTGCTGAGAGTTTGACAAGCTGGGTGGGAGATTTAAGTCCTTTTGAATTACAAACTAATGAGGAAGGGGAAAAAGTTGTCGTTAGCCCTAATTCTGAGATGCTGTGAGGGGTTATCGGGGATCCCCACACCCCACACTGTGCAGCTGGTGAGCTCAAACCCATCCCAAACACAGTGCTGGCAGAGGAAGAGGCTGATGCTGGGGGAGGATGCGGGGCCCGCGCTGTTTAGGAGCAACAGCGGTTGCCAGGGGCAACGCGGTCCACTCCCGTGTCCAGGGCGCGTTGCTAGGCAACGCGAGGAGCCCTTCCCAAACCAAACATCCCCATCCCCACTCCCCGCCCGCCCTCCCCGCCGCGAACGCACACTAAATATGTCAGCGGGTATTTTCAGAAGCCCGGGAGGACTGACAAAACAATTTCTTTGCTATAGTAACCGAAGGGGGGAGGGCTGCAGCGTTGGGAGCTTTGTTTTGGTTTTATTTTCTTTTATTTATTTGTTATTTCAGAATAAACAGATTAACAGGCTGCACTCTTCAAAGCAGATGCCCAGGAAAGGCACCGGGTTTTGGTTTGTTTTTTAAATCCTCGTTTTTTAAACTATTATTAAGGAGTTCCCCACTTCGGAGGCTGCAGGAACCAGGCACCACAGAGCCCTGCATTCCCACTTTGCATCCCAGGGCAGCATCGCACAGGCACGAGCAGAGCAGCAGCACTGCACGTCCAGAGCCACAAACACACAAATCCCTGAGCAAGGACTGTTCAGCTTTTTTTTTCCCACCTATCTGTAGATTCCTAGAAGTTTCCAAGCAGAATTGTAGATTGTAAAGTCAGATTTAGGTTACTTAAACCAGGTTTGCTTTTCTTGGTAGTACCTGAGTCTGGGGAAAGGCAGCCTGTTTGGGGAATCAGCTTTCAGGAGAGAAGTGTCTGTGGATTTTGAGTGTCATCTGACTCAATGAAGAGGAGAAATTCACCAGAAAGATGTTTTCTTCTAGTCTTACAAACATGGAAAACTAATTTAAATTCTCTACTTTGCATTTTTTACATTAAAATCTGAGGGAACTCATCAAAAGCAAAAACTTTTAAACACTCGGAGGATTTTAAGGGAGAGCTTGTTCTCTGTGGAAATAAAGAATAGAGACAGATTGTTGTGGGGCTGGTGGAGATGGATCATTGTCCTGGGTGCAGGAGTGCAATCTAAAATATAAAAGTTCTGCTGTGCTTGCTAATCATCGTTAAAGCCCAGTGCTGCTGCCACAGGCTCCCAAATTCAATAGGAGCAGAATCTGGGCAGAATTTGTCCCTCTGGCTTTTAAATCTAGGCTTAAGCATTGGCATCCCATCAGCTCACCTTCACAGTGAAGCTGATTACTGGAGTTGCTGGGTTTCAAGCGTGGGGTGACTTTAGTGCTTCCTTCAGCCTTTCTCTAAGGGCAGAGTCCTCCAGGGCACGGCAAGGGAAGTGCAGCACAGCATTCACTTCTCTGAGGCAGATGTCATGAAAAGCAGAAATCACTCATTTACTGCATAGCAAATAAAAAGTCAAAGCACTGGGCTCTTTTTAAATAAGGTCTTTTTTGTTTTCAAACTATTGCTGACCTCAGCCCCCAAACTACACCTTGGTCTTCCAGTAGCTGATCACATCTCCTTCTCCAGTGGATTCCATGCCTCTCACATGAGAACAGTCGACCCAGGAGCATTTTGAAGGAGGCAGCTGATGTTTTTCTTGTGATGCTCAGAGCGGCGTTCAACAGAGAGCAGACACTCAGGTAAAATAGCCAAGAGGCTGGCACAGCTTGGCAACTCAAAAATGACAACTGAAAATTAAAAAATGTCATAGCTTGAAGAATCTGCCCAGCAAAGGGATAAAATACACACCATTCGCAGCAGTTTGAGGCGATCTGGTAGCATGGCAGTCAGTACAGAAAAAAGTCAACTCAAAATAAGCTCCTCTCCTTAGAGGCATCCCTGCACGTCCTACCTAACCTCAATTCAGCAGTGAAGCCTCCAAGCTGTCTGAAAAACAGTTTAAAAATGCTTTAACACTGCAACATTTGGCCACATAAAGGACTTTAAGGGATCATTCTGACTAAGAGGAACATCTCTGCCATGACAGCAGCAGATGAACACAACCAGCCTCTTGATAACTCTGGTCTCACTCAAACACCAACCTCCAAGCAAGCCAAAACTCCCTGTCTGGACCCCCTTGCTCCTTCCAACCAAATTACTGGAGTGATATCTCTGCTGGCATTGACCCAAGACCTGTCAACTCATTTTGGAGTGTGGAAGAGGCTAGGCTGCCCTGAAAGAGCCACTATTCTTATTCTCTAGTAAGATGGGCAAATTAAGTCCAAGATTCTTCTCATTCCATTCCTTTCTGCCAAGTGCCCTCGTTCCTGCTTTAACATGATAGAAAGTTGCTGCTGGGATGAGGAAAATACCTTAAAATTGAGAGCTGACACCTCTCAAGTGTGGATGATGTGGATGCTGGAGTTCTGTCACTCCCACAGAGCCAGGCCTGACTGGAAAAAGGGTTTCAAGCTTTCCAGCTTTTATTGAAAAAGTAAAAAGAACCCGATTTCAGAAAGTCACTATTTATACAGTCAGCCTTCCGTATTTTTATCTCCCAGTGGGTTTTAATCAAATCTTATACTTGTGGGAATTTCTGGCCTCATGGGGAGGGGGCAGTTTATTTGCAGCCCCTTTTTCAAAGTATCTTTATAGTTTTGCTTTCCAAAAAATGAAATGCACATCCACTTCTTGCAGGAATGAGAGTGATGTTAGAAGTGTTAACTGTGACTGCAGGAGCTATTTCCAGTCTGTGCAGTATTCACTGCCTGTGCTGAGCAGAGCAGTGCTATCCAAGAGACTGTAGAATGCTAACAATCTCCAAACTGCCAAAGATCCAGTCCTAAATAGAAGGGAAAAGGCACTTTGAGAGATTTTTTTGCCCCTTCCATCTCCATAAAACATCCAAAACCTTAACACCTCCCTATGGCTAAACCTTTCCAAGTTACACTCGAAAAACCGAGAAGGAAAAACAGATGGGGGTGGGGGAGTGGATAGAGATGATCTGAAAGAGCTAAAATATCCATTAGTGGGAAATTCCAGCATCTCCTTCTCCCAAGAAATGGACTGCATGGGTCAGATTCCACCCGCAAACTGAGAAACCAGCTCCAGCCACATTCACTCAGCCTTTTTATTCTCCTGCTTGTCTAAGTGGCTGCTAGGCAACCGAGCAGCATTGCTGCTCATATGCATTAACTATTAACTATTATTTCATTCCTTCCCCCCCCCCCTTTCCACAAAAAAGCAGAAACCTCAATTCATAGCAGATAGATCTTTTTCCAAAAGCAAATGCTGGCTAAACTAAACTGGAAATAGAGTTAAAGCCAAGTATGGGTTGAATATATCCAGTTTACCTTGAGGATGCTCTGGATGCAGGCTTGGATTTTCAGCACTCAGCACCCACCTACCCCAATCACCCTCACGAAGGGTGAAGCCTCATTTTTAGTATATGAGGAGACGTAGCTGCTCCGAGCCCACCTCCGGAGGTAACTGGCTCTGCAGTGCCTATACAGGGAGTCTAAAATCCCAGCTGAAGTTCAGTGCCCAGAGTAAAGCCATGCAAACATGCCCACTGCTCCTGCAGCATCCAGCCCTTGAGCACTGGGAGGCTGGAACTCCCCTGTGATAATGAATCATGGAATCATGGAATGGGTTGGGTTGAAAACAACATTAAAGGCCATCCAATTCCACCCCCTGCCATGGGCAGGGACACCTCCCACTGGATCAGGGGGCTCAAAGCCCCATCCAACCTGGCCTTGAACACCACCAGGGATGGGGCAGCCACCACTGCTCTGGGCAACCTGGGCCAGGGCCTCCCCACCCTCACAGGAAAATACTTCTTCCTAAGATCTCATCACAGCCTCCCCTCTTCCAGCTGAAAATCATTCCACCTCACCCGATCCCTGCACTCCCTGATCAAGAGCCCCTCCCCAGCCTTCCTGGAGCCCCTTTCAGTACTGGGAGGCTGCTCTAAGGTCTCCCCAGAGCCTTCTCTTCTCCAGGCTGAACAACCCCAACTCTCTCAGCCTGTCCTCATACAGGAGGTGCTCCAGCCCTCACATCATCTCCGTGGCCTCCTCTGGACTCACTTGTGAAGCCCTGATTTTGCCAGGACGTAAAGCTGTAAAGCAAGGAGGACAGAGAGCAGAAAGGATGCTCTTGCTCTGCCCCTAAGGCAGAATTTGAGAGACTACAAAGTGCAAGGCTTTCCGCTCCCCTCCCTCTGGGTGAACCAGTGCTGCTACCACTTGGCAAACAGCATCTCCAGCTTTGTCAAAGGCAACTCTTCAAGCAATTTCAGTAGACACTTGTTGCCTGAAGAAACAAAAAATCAAAATTGGGACACGACAAAAGAAAGCAGCGGCTGTCAGCATTTAGAAAGGGCCGGGATACTTTCGGTCATCAAAGAAATTCAGGGATATATTGAGCTCCCCTTGACAAACTTGTCCCAAACTTTGTGACACTCCTGTATCCAAAAGAATTGTCAAAATTTCCAGTAGAGGAGGAAGGTTCTGTTAAGGACAATAAGGCCTAAGACAGCACATTTTTCACCTGTAGGAAGACTTCAAAAGCAGGAGAAGGAAGTGACTGCCCAGGGCAACCCTGGGAGGAAAAGCTGCTGATGGGCAGAGCCCAGCACTCTCCCAGCCCAGTGACATTTTGGAGTAATTACAAAACCTTAAGATCCATTATAATGTTAATTTGCTGGCTAGCTGTTGTGGAGCAGTGTAATTAGATGTTGTGTAGCTACCCTGCAGACTGGAAGGAATGCTAAGAATGCCTCCACTTGCAAACTGAGCAACAGCAGGAGTTGGAGCAGAGAGAAGCATCCACCTCCAGAGTCGGGGAAGGAGCCCAGATACAGAGCAGGTCCCAGTATCTGAAGGTCCTGGTACCAGACCCTCTCTTCTGATGCAGTGAAAACTTCAGCTGCCAAGCAATGGCCATGTTCAGCCCAGCCATCAGCCTGCAATGGCAACACTGGGCAGGCTCTGCTTCACCCAGAATCATACAATGGTTTCGTTTGGAAAAGACCTTTAAGATCAAGTCCAACCATCCATCCAGTCCTGCTAAGTTCACCACCAGACCACGTCCTCAGGTACGACATCCACATGGCTTTTAAACACCTCCAGGGATGGGGACTCAATCATCTCCCTGGGCAGACTCTGCCAGGGCTTGACAAGACTTTCAGCAAAGAAATTCCTCCTTATCTCCATCCTAAATCTCCCCTGGAGCATCTTGAGGCCATTTCCCCTTGTCCTGTCACTGACTACCAGGGGGAAGAGACCAACACCCACCCCCCCTGCAACCTCCTTTCAGGCAGTTGTAGAGAGCAATGAGGTCTCCCCTCAGTCTCCTTTTCTCCAGACTAAACAACTCCAGCTCTCTCCGCTGCTCCTCATATGGTTTGTGGCTTTAAACCCTTTCCCAGATTTGTTTCCCTTCTCTGGATGCATCTTCATGTCCTTGTAGTGAGGGGCCCAAAACTGAACCCAGGATTCAAGGTGTGGCCTCACCAGTGCCCAGTGCAGAGGAAGGATCACATCCCTGCTCCTGCTGGCCATGCTGTTCCTGATGCTCCTCTGTGCCTGCATCCTTCAGGGGCTGGAAGGATACCACTCTGTCCCACCTCACACTGCCATGGTCTAGAGGAAGAAATCAGTATTTGCCTCAGCTGAGAGCATCCTATTAAATTCTGTCACCATCTCAATCCAAATTTTCAGGCTCAGTGTTTGCTATAATACAGGCCAGGCAAAAAAATGTTTGTCAAATTACGAAACATTTCCTGGCTTGGGGCAGCTACAGCTTAGAATGAAAAAAACTTTTAAAATTAAAACAAATCTCTCTATACACAATGACTCTGCCCACTTCACAATTAAAAGAGAAGCAATAATCACAGTTTTTGGCTTGTTTGATTGTTTGTTTGTTTTTTTAATACTAATCTTACAGCACATTTAGAACCAGAATCAGACATCGATTCATTTCTGAGACACACCTATTAATAGGACTGCCAGATTTGATATAAATTTTCCTCCACAAAATAAATTGATTAAATGAAAACTAAATTGCAATCCCTAAAACTTTGTAACAGAAAACATAATGCAGCAGGTTTGTAATTTGCAGGTGGAAATAGAGAAGAATATCCATTTGTGCGAGTACTGAGTTGCTCTGCAAAGTAATATTTCTAAGCTATCGATAGTATCTAAATTATTCAGGGCTGGAGAAAACAAATCCATCTCCTCTAGAAAGGAAAGCCATCGGCTGCTGAGAACAAAGTGACTGTTCTCCTAAGGCTAAAAAATCAGCAAGGCAGATAGAGTAGAAAAGTGCAGCACCCTTAGCAAAGAGAAAAGTTTTCTAAGAATGCTCTTTCAGTCCAGAACATGAACAGCATTTTGGAGTAGAGCACATTTGATATGATACAGTGTTTTACACACTTTATATGATGCAGCATTTTACAGAGGAGCAGAAAAGACAGAGTGAGAAGCAATATCCTGAGCATCTCCGTCTCCACAGGACAGGGAATTGCCCTGACAAAAGTGAGGGACTACAAGGCTCAGTGGTTGTGATGCTTCCTTAGCCTTTATGTCACAGGTATTTCAGTTGGCACCCACTCACATGATTTTTTGGTCAGGGAGAGATTATGAGGCAAGAGACCCCCCCTTTGATTCTGAAATCACATGGATGAGAGGGAGGGTGGGGGAGGAATCAGCCTCTTCTGCCAGGTTCCTCGAAGAAGGTGGAACTCCCTCCCCAGCCCAGATGTTTGCAAATTCACACAAAGAGGCTCATTAACAGTGCAAGGATTAACAAAACTTGTTATTGTTACAGAGAAGGTCAGCCTCCCCCACAGCCAACACCACGCTGAGTTAAGTAAGGACTGTGGATCAAAGCTGTAAAATCCAGGAGCAGCCAGTTTCCTTCTGGATCAACCAAGGAGGTGCAAGGATCTGGATAGCCCTGCTTCCAGGATCACCACGAGTTTAAGCATCCTCCAGAACTGCCCGAAGAACCAACCATTCTGATTTTTTGCAAAAAGCACAGGGCAAGAAACACTGAATTACTCTAAACCCTCAGCAGCACCTTTCCCCCTCATTCTGCTGTGAAGAACAATGAAGATCTGTCTTTATATGCAGCAGAGGGAGATCAGTCAGAAGCATCAAGAGCCGAGACCCCGCTCCTCTGTGTGGGCTGGGAAGCTTTCAATGGATTGTTTCCGCAAGAGAGACTGCACGGTTGGTTTGATTAAATCACCTCAAACCAATTCTCCTGTCTGAGCTGCACAGCTTCAAAAGCATCAGAGGAATCAGCCAGCATTTACCTCTTCCAGTGGTACTGGGGATTCACTCTTTATTTTCCTTTTAAAATTATGAATTGTTTTGCTATTGATCCACTTCTGCTCTCTACTAAGTTTCCTTTCATTGACTGAATTGTGTAACCCTGGCTTGAAGAAAAAGCCAGAAGACACGTGTCAACGCTACTCCTCCCATCCCATAGGGTAAATCTCCATTCTGCAGCATTCTTCCCCAAAAAGACAATGAAGAAAAAAAAAAGACATTTATGAAGGGAAGAGAGCATTAATTGGCACTGTAGAATGAAACAGCAGTTTGTTGTGTTACTCGAAGTATCAGGCTGGGCTTTCTGCAACATCCATGCTTGACCCTTTCCTACTCCCTGACTCATAGGTCACTGATGGGATCTGGAGGGATTTATGAGCCAAACATGCTTCAAACAACTCGAAGCATTTTAAAAGAAGCTTCTGATACCTCTAGAGAGCCTCAGTTCAGCAGGTTGCCAGTGAAGGCCATGGCAATGCCAATTTTAAAAGCAGAATGATTTGTTCTCTTAAAGAACAGTTAAACCTCTTCAGTGGCTCCATTATGTACTGAGAAGAGATTCAGATGGGTAACAGAGGAAAGAGTGTCTTCAGTGCAGCCAGATGGAATTCCATATCCAGACAGTTCAGTCAGGGAGCTAAGGGGAAGATGTCAAAACATGATTTCCATTAACAGAATAGCAGAAAACACAACTGGTTTAAAATACTATATACAAACAATTACTGTTCTGCTAACAGAACCTTTGCCAATACAAGTGATTTTCTAACCTTAGTTAGTTTAAACCAACAGCCCCAGGGCTGTAAATCAATAATATGGTATTTTATTCTTAAATATTTGCTTGGAATGCTACTTGACATCAGACTTCAATCAAAACAAAGTCTAGCAAAGGATATGTTAAATGATCCCATCTGCCTGTTTCAAAGGCAAAAAAAAAGTACATTTTGTTAATCCTGAATTTCCAGTTCAATCCTTCAAACCAGAACGGTTGCTTTCTGCTCTTACTCAGCATGTTGTAAATCCAAAGTGAATGGGTTCAACTCGGTGGAATAGGCCAGAGGGGCACACACAAACAAGACATTAACAGCAGCTTTTAAAAATCAAGTGCAACATTAATTCTCTTAGTGGAGAAGTTCTACTTGCTGCAGATGGAGGGAAAAAAGAAAACACCATCATCATCTCCGCATCTGCACTCAGGTCGCTCAGACAAAAAACTCTCCACTTGAAATAACCCACATTGTTCAGCTGAGCGTTCACATCAGGGTTTTTTTTCTTCTCCCACAATCATTATATGCCAAAAAAGTCAGCTAACACCCTCCAGCACTGGTGCGGCGCAACGGAAGGATCTTGAAGGTACACTTCAAAAACATGGACTTGGAGTAGTTCTCCAAGCAGTTTATATGGAGCTCATAAAAGACATTGCTGTCTCTAGGAAAGAGGCACTTAGAGCGATGCCAGAAGCCAATTGGAAAGAGGAAACAATATGCAAATTAACCCCCTCCCTGTCTTTGCAGCCTCGATCCTCAGTTCTGTGAGAGGGCACACGTGTGACAAAGGGAGAGCCTCTTGGTGCCTCTGCACTGGGAAAACAGCCACTGAGGAAATGGCCTCAAGTCGCACCAGGGGAAAATGGGAAAACATGGGAAAAATTCCTTCACAGAAAGGGTTTTCCTGCATGAGAACAACTGCCCAAGGAGGTGGTTGAGTCCCCATCCCTGGAGGTGTTTAAAAGATGGGTAGATGAGATGCTCAGAGAACTGGTTTAGTAGTGGACAGGTATGGCTGGACTTGATGATCTCAAAAGTCTTTTCCAACCAAACAATTCTATGAAACTCCAGATGGCGTCAGTACAGAGATCAGTTTACCTTCCAAAACAGGTTTTCAAAATACTCTTGTCTCAAAGGAATAACGCAGTCCACTCACTGTACCCAGCTTAGAAACATTTCTGGGGTGGGGAGAGGGGCAGACTTTTAGAACTACAGTCCTCAGTTATCAGATTGTTGGACCATGCTATTGCCTATTGACTTTAACTGCTCAGCACACGCTGCTGATTTGAGAGAAATCAGGCTGCCAGGGAACAGAAAGCAGCTCAACCTTCATCTTAATCTGCTGATGCAAGAAAATTAGTAACATTTTTATAGAACTGATAGAGAAAAAGGTACAAAAACTATTGCCTAGAAGCCACAGGCTATCAGTTCTTACCACCTTCCAATTCATTGTTAGGACAGCTCTAAGCCAGAAGTTTAAAGTACAAATTCATCCATAGACAATTTACTTTCTCCAGCAGAAATATTGCATAATGTTCTGGCTAATCATGTCATTCAAGCTCGATGTATGGAGAAAGCAGTTAAAAATCAGGAGCTGCATTCAAAATGCTCACGATGGAACATTTTGTTGTCCAACACCAGAATACAAATTCAACCAAGGAGCTGCCAAAATGAAAGTTATCACAAAAATTCCTTAATGATAGCCTAATAAGAGACTCAGCACTGATGTATTAAGTAATTCTTTGGGGAAAATGAATAAGAATTGTAATGTATGATGTATTAATTTAGGTATTTGGTGGCATTTTAAAAAAACCCTTGAGTTTTAAGGACATGAGGTTAGAAGACAGCTGGAAAATTCAATCTATGACATACAATTGTCTCTGAAAATGTGCAAAGAGGGTCACTGATGTGTGTTTCTCATCAGGTACTGCCAACAGAGCAAAGTGGAACAACAGAGCTTTTGCTCATCTATAGTTCATGCTCCCCAGATATTTTTGTTCCGAAATTCACTTTTTGACAGTACTCTACATGTGTGTAAACCAGCCTGAGAAGCAGGAAAACCCCCAGTTACTCTTTGTCTCAAAAGCATTTTGCTAATGAAAGAATTTCTCCGGGGGTTGGGTGGTCGGTTTCCCTCTCTTGGTGCTTCAGGACCAAAACGTGGTTCTGAGCACGGTCTCCACATCTCCACCAGCCAGCACTCTGCAGACTGCCAGCCCTCTGAAGAAGGGAGAGGAAAATCCACTGAGCAGGTGCTTCTCCAGGAGGACCATTCCCATGGACATCCTGGGGAGCAAAGAGAAAGCAGCAACTGCACCGAGTGCTTCTGTGAGGAGGGGACAGAGCAGCCAAACTGCGCAGCCCCGTTCTCAGCATCCAGAGGGTGAAAGCCCAAAGTCTCCACAAAGCACTGAGAGGGAAGGAAGCAGAGCAATGAGGACACCATCCAAAAAAACACACGGGTGTTTCCCATCAGTGAGTGAAGAAGCGACCACTTGAGGATTTCAAAGCACTTCACGAATGTTAAGCCTTACAAGCCTACACACCTCAACTTTCTGACTCCGGGAAAAAGGCAGGTATGGAGGTTTTCCCTAAAGGAAAATGGAAGTGAAAGCACAGAGCAAATAAAGCAGGGTTTCCCAAACAGACTCAGCAGTACCAAGAGATGTGGCATCCGGAGCAGGAAAAGAAAAGACTTGCTAGATCAGAGACTAATCCATGCCTCAGGGCACAGTCCTGCAGGAGTGAAGGTGGCTCACCCCTCCCACAGAAACCTCAGGGAGGGGTCTGGAGGCAAGGGGGTGCATCAGGAATGCGGACTAAATATCCCTTATCATGGTGTACTGTTGGAACTACACTCTATCATAATGCATATATGTATGTATACAGGTATATTTATATATTATTGTGTTTATGCATATATATTTAAAAAGTAAAGTATATCTGTATCTCCCCATACACAGAAACAGCCCCAGGGCCTGCATAAACCCACAGGGAGATTTTATTGCGACAAACACCCCCTCAGATGTTTTGATATTAAAATGTCTCCTTTCAGTCTCCAACAAGGAAGTGATGATTAGCACTTTTTACAAATGAGATATGAAGGTAGAGAGTGCAAGGTACCTGTGGGGCTAAAGACAAGGCACATTTCCCTACAGGGCAACAGTAGGGGACTTAAAGATTCCTGAGGAGTGCAATAAGGTGGATCTTGTTTTAATGAGTGATTGCATCCATTAAAAAGATGCAGAAAAGTCCATGGTCAACAGCTTGTATTTAGGAGAGACTTCTCTGTGATCCACTGCCCAGCTGGGCTGTAGTCGTAGAGTCATGGAATCATGGAATCACAGAACCACAGAATGGTTTGGGTTGGAAGGGACCTTAAAGTCCATCCAGTTCCAACCCCCTGCCAGGGCCATGGACACTTCCCACTGGACCAGGCTGCTCAAAGCCTCATCCAACCTGGCCTTGAACATCTCCAAGGACGGTAGTAATCCATCATGACAATAGATACAGTGGAATAAACAGAGAAGCATTGCCTGGCCCACACTTGTGTGTGCTCTGTCCTCACACCGCATTAAGAATCAGAACACTGACTCCCAAAAATCAACTCTAAAAATCAGGCATTTATTTATTAAGCACCAACACGATAGTTCACGCCATGCATTTCCTCCGTGAGGGTGCAGGAGGGTGTTTGCTCTCAGCAAAGTTGATCTCTACAGGGGTTATGTATCTTAAACAGCCTAAAGACCCTTGATTTGAAGGCACAGCGGGCTCTTCCCTAGTGACGCCGGACTGTGGCATGGCCCTTCCCAGCAGTACGGAGATGACGCAACAGTGGCTGATGAGGCACCACACTGGAATGTCTTGGACTGCACAGGAGATTCTATGAGGGATAAAGCACACTGCCAGCACCAAATAATTAACCCCCAGCTCTGTCATAAAACAGTCTTTGCTCTGCTCAGCTCTCAAAAGCACTGTGAGCGCTTTGGGGCAGAGACCGGTCCCCGTGGCACTGCTGTAACACCCACGGTAATAGACTCTCGGGGTACACTGGGGCTTCCTGGCACTGCAACAGCTCAGTCCTGGAGTTTAACTGATATCAGATAACCACTCTGCAAGAAGCTATTTCTGTTCAGTGCTTCTGCCTCCAGAAGGATTAAATAATGAACTGACTCAAAGTTTCAGTAGCCAGGTAAACCTTGGGGAACACACAGTTTATTAAATGTTACAGAAATATTGACTGCATTTTCTATCTAAAAATAAGTTGGGTTTTGGGTTGTTGGTTTTTTGTTCATTTTGGTTTTGTTAAAGATTTTTTTAAAGATTTCTAAGTTCTGAGCAGCATCCAGATTGGGAAGAATGAAAACGAGAGAACAGCAGTTGTAAGAATCAAGAAGCACTTTTGCTGCTATAGTTTAACTGGAAACATGAATTACCTGGCTTACACCTCCTCACCTTACACAATTAACTATGATGGTCACAGCATAAAAGGCAACACTGTGAAATTCAAATATATCCATTTATGAGCACTGCAAGCAGCAGTTTGAACCATCCCAGTGCCTCTTGCCCGCCAGTGGCTCCTGTCTGGTGAGTTTTATCAGATCACGGTGTTTGGTGCAACCTTGAATGACAATAATCAATGCTAAAGGTAAACATTGACCCCAAGCAAAGGTATGAGTAGGACCAACCTTTGCTTTCACAACACCAGCTCCAGTTGGAGAGCAGCAGGGTGTCAGCCTCTGCAGATCATAGAATCACAGAACGGTTTGGGTTTGAAGGCACCTCAAAGTCCATCCAGTTTCACCTCCCTGCCGTGGGCAGGGACACCTCCCACTGGACCAGGGGGCTCAAAGCCCCATCCAACCTGGCCTTGAACACCTCCAGGGATGGGGCAGCCACCACTGCTCTGGGCAGCCTGGGCCAGGGCCTCCCCACCCTCATCGTGAAGAATTTCTTCCTAAAGTCTAATCAAAATCTTCCCCTCTTCCAATTGAAAGCCATTCCCCCTCATCCTATCTCTAGAGGCCCTTGTAAAAAGCCCCTCCCCAGCTTTCTTGTAGGCCCCCTTCAGGTACCGGAAGGCTGCTCTAAGATCTCCCCAGAGATCATAGAATCATAGAATGGTTTGTGTTGGAAGTGACCTTAAAGATCACCCAGTTCCAACCCCCTGCCATGGGCAGGGACACCTCCCACCAGACCAGGCTGCTCAAAGCCCCATCCAATGTAACCCAGGTGAATGTAACCGAGGTGGTGCCGGAAACAGGAAGGGTGAATGTCGTATTTATGGCTTGGTGGGAGGTGGGTGATTAATATAGAAACATCTTCATCCTGAGTTCAAGCAACCATGGAGGACAGGGAGCCTCCAGGCAAGAGTTTCTTCAAGGGTTTAGGACCTGGGTGAGGGATATTTCACTTTCCTGGTGTGTGCAAGTCTTCTGAACAAGGGTGTGCACCTACTGTGTTAAGACTAATGAATATTTGCTAGGAAGAAGGAAGGTCTGAAGATCAGCTTGGTGACCAGAAGCCATTAGTTCTCTGCTTATCTCTACCTATTAAAAGAAAATTTCCTTCCACTATTGGTCATTTAAGGTCATGAATATTTGAAAAGATTTGCATTTCAACTTCTTTTGGGGGGAAGGGGTGGGGGTTTCAACAGCACATCAAATACTCTGTTTAAATGCAAGCACTGAAGATAAATTAGAACCAGTCCAAATGCACTTATTCACATAAACCCTCACATTTCACAACCCAGAGATGGATTTCAAGTTGGTTTTTGACTCCAAGACAGCTCAGGGTGAGCAGGGGAGGAGACAGAAGGAGACAGGCATCCTTTCACAGATCAACGAGGTGACAGCACTGATGAACATCCTGCCTACAAATCTCACGGAGAGGCTGGTCTTATCTCAGAATTTGCTTCCTCCCAGCCTTCCCAAGCTTCATCTTATCAGAGGCTACACACAGATTCTCTTTGTCATTCCAAAAAAGAGCATAGTCTGGAATAAAAGAAAAAATGAGACTATTGCTTGCTTGCCAGAAAGGCCCCAGCTCTGGCTGAACCAACAGGAATACCAAGCTCAGTACAGAAACCTGCCATCAGCCTCTTTTACCATGAGCGTCTCCAAGCTGCATGTAGAGGGGCCATTTGTCCACCTAATCCCACCTCTCCAAATCCTTCCCTTCTCTAGTTGTAGCCTGAGTTGCTGCAGACAGGAAAGTTTTGGCTGAGCAGTGAGGAACGGGGATGCTTGCTCACGGGAGGCAGCAATACCCCACGTGGTAAGGACAGGCTGCCTTCCCCAGCCTTCCCAGCAAAGCCCTCAGACACAGACTCAGCCCCATCCTCGGACACTGGTTAAACCTTCTGACACCATGGACTAATTATGCCATAAATACATAAATAGATGACAAAACATTTCATCAGCACAAGCCAGGTACCCCTTGATAACACTGAACAGAGAGGAATGTTTTTGTAATGGGCAATGCCTACAGAAATTCACTTTTCGTAACACAGAAAGAACGGAGGTGATTACTGGGGAGGCCCTGGCCCAGGTTGCCCAGAGCAGTGGTGGCTGCCCCATCCCTGGAGGTGTTCAAGGCCAGGTTGGATGGAACTTTTGAGCCCCCTGATCCAGTGGGAGGTGTCCCTGCCCATGGCAGGGGGGTAGAACTGGATGGGTTTTGAACTCCCTTCCAACCCAAACCGTTCTGTGATTCTACGATTATCATTAATCCAGTCCACACAACACCAAGCACTGGTTCAGCTCAGGGACAGATTTTGGAGAACGCCAAGCAGGGAAAAGAAAGAGGCCTTTTCACATGAGCTGATTAGAGCTCCACTACACCAGCATCCAGTCCTGCCAGTAACAAAACATAGGAAATCCTTTGTGCAAAAGCTGTCACCGGATACAACATGCTCAGATCGTCTGGACTGTTTCTGCCTTTAAACGTGGTTTTCAAAAAGGTGCTGTTCTAGAAGACACATGCATCATAATCCCCAAAAATGGCCTTTCCAAATCAAGTGAACAGAGTAATTCAACCAGTTTTGTGTTTGGGCCATCACTGCATCGCAGTGAGGGCTGCTGGATGCCTAAACATGATAATAATAAAAACTAAATGCTCATTTGCTGGTTTCTCTGATCACTGTTTTAGGAAAAAAAGGTCCTTGTCAAGTGTTCCACTCTTTACCTGCTCAGCTACACACAGGCAGGCTCGAAGGCTCGTAAAACACTGTGTGTTGGCTACTCCAGACAGACCAGCAGAACAGGATCTTTGCAGGCAGTTGCTTTGTGTTTGCACAGCGATCACACTGAGGTCACAGAGGGTTCCTCAGTCTGATCGCCCCCATTCACACACAGACACTGCTAATGAAGCAGACAAGCAGGTATCCCCTCTACCCAAAGCTGGCTGTGGACGAACATGCCACCTCAGAATTTTCTTTACACTCCTAATTATGCTCATAAACACGAAGATTTAGGTTCCTCCTAAATGTTGCCTTATACTTCCACAGGTAGGGGTATTCCCTGCCAGCACAAGGTTCCTTGTTCTAAAGCCCATTGACTTCCAGCATCGCAGATCTCATCTCTGGTGGAGGGTAAGAACTAGAACAACTGGTACAATTCCCCAAACAAGGTGAACATTTGATCAACTGGTTGTTAAGCCAGAAATGATCCAGAATAGTTCCAGAGTTGTCATGGTGGCAATGGAATCTTAAGCTGATACTAAAGCACAGTCTCACAATAATGAACCAGTTGGCAGCTAAGGAAATGGCTTATTATACTTAGGTTGTTTGCTTATAATCATTCCACCCTCGCCTCTTCCTTTCTCTCTTCTTCCCCTGATGTTTCTCATCAGTCTTAACTAGTGACAGCTCCAAAAGAAGGAGCATCCTTAATTATGGGCTTCGTTCGGTGAGGCCCTCTGCCTCAAGTTAACCTCAAAGAACCACCGGCCATGTAATCCCGACAAACTCCTGAATAACTGGTTGTGTTCTGCATTTTCTCTGAAAGGGCTTTGTGAACACTAAAGATGCCCTGGAGAAGTCTGAGCATGAAGTCAGTCTATCACAGAAGACAGGCACGTGTCTCAAGATGCTGGTCTTCATCATAGCGCACACGCAGGTACCTGACATCACTTGTCCTCAGACGCAGTCAGTCTCAGATGTTCCCACACATAAAGGCAGAGAAAAAACACCTCAAACAGAGAAAAATGATTTGTGGAGACTGGATGGTCACAATGGGCATCAATGAACTAAATGATGCATCAGTGAGGAATATCGCTGCCCTCAGCGCAATTATTCCTCTGTCAGCTGCTTGCAAGAGGCACGGAGGATTTCCTCCTGCAGCAGAGTATCCGGTCGTGAGAAGGAAACAAGAACCTGATTTGTCTTTTTTTTACCTTCACTTATATAAAGTCAGCATTGGTGCAGCATTCTGTGACCCCTGTTCCTTTGAAAGCCACTGCAATGTTCAACTGGCAACCTCTTTCAAAGCTTCATCGCTATGACACGTTTGTGCTATGCTGAGACTTCTTCAGCATTTATTAAGCTCAGAAAGAGAAATTCTTCATTTCTTAACAGAAATCTAATTTAGGAAAAAAGCAAAGTTATTAACTGCCTTTAAATTACTTTTCAAATAACTTTGTTTGGCATTTCTACAGCTCTGGGTAAGACCAGATTAACAAAACAAAGATGTTTATGGAGTTCAGTTTGGGAAGACTCTCAGACTCTTGCTTCTGTTGCAATTTAAAATTCCTCTTGTAAATTTAATGCTGGATAGACACCACCTCACCTCCCAGTTAGCAAGCAAAAATATCATTGTAAGAGGAAGATTTTCACATTCATGAACATGAAATCACTTGTCTATACATAGCTAGATCTTGTTAAAACAAGTCAGCTGAATTAAGGAAATTTATACTTTTCTAGTTCTTGTAGCTGGGTGAATCACAAGCACAGCCATCCTGCATAAAGACATGCCCAAAGCTGCAGGCACACGGGGTTTTTTCCTCTCCCTCCTCAACTGGAAACAGCTTGGATACTGATGGGCCCTAAAACAGAATCATAGAATGGGTCGGGTTGGAAGGCGCCTCAAAGTCCATGCAGTTCCATCTCCTACCATGGGCAGGGACACCTCCCACTGGATCAGGGGGCTCAAAGCCTCATCCAACCTGGCCTTGAACACCTCCAGGGATGGGGCAGCCGTAACTGCTCTGGGCAACCTGGGCCAGGGCCTCCTCAATAATCACCTCCATGCTTTCTGTGTTACGAAAAGTGAATTTCTGTAGGCATTGCCCAGTACAAAAGCATTTCTCTCTGTTCAGTGTCATCAAGGGGTACCTGGCTTGTGCTGATGAAATGTTTTGTCATTTGTTTATGTATTTATGGCATAATTAGTTCGTGTGCTACTTAGGCAGAAGCAGGCTCACATGACAAAGCCAGCACATTCTTAGACAATAAGGTGGATTTGTGAATGGTTGAACACTGGAATAAAGAACTGCCAGTCCAAATAAGCAAAAATAAGCAAAACAGGGCTGCATCAAAAGAAGCGTTGCCAGCAGGGAGAGGGGGGGATTCTCCCCCTCTACTCTGCTCTCGTGAGACCCCATGTGGAGCCCTGTGTCCAGTTCTGGAATCCCCAACATAAGAAGGAGATGGAACTGTTGGAATGGGTCCAGGAGGCCACGAAGATGATCTGAGAAACCTCCTGTATGAGGACAGGCTGAAAGAGCTGGGGTTGTTCAGCCTGGAGAAGAAAAGGCTCTAGGGAGACCTTAGAGCAGCCTCCGAGGACTGAAAGGGGCTCCAGGAAAGCCAGGGAAGGACTTTTCGCAAGGGCCTGGAGTGACAGGATGAGGGGGAATGGCTTTAAATTGGAAGGGAGAAGATTTAGATTGGACATTAGGAAGAAATTCTTCATGATGAGGGTGGGGAGGCCCTGGCCCAGGCTGTCCAGAGAAGTGGTGGCTGCCCCATCCCTGGAGGTGTTCAAGGCCAGATTGGATGGGATTTTGAGCCCCCTGATCCAGTGGGAGGCGTCCCTGCCCATGGCAGGGGGGTTGGAACTTAATGGGCCTTAAGGTCCTTTCCAACCCAACCCATTCTCTGATTCTCTGATTAAAATACCAAGTCTCAAAGTGCAGATTACAGAATGAAACCTTGCATATGTTTCAAATCCCAGGCACACAATCCCGGATGGCCGAGCTGCACACGCTGACACACAGGGGAGGTTGGGCGCTCCTCCCTGCAGCACCCACGGCGAGCCCTGGCACGGCGAGTCCGGGCAGTGCTTTGCTCCAGCTGGCAGGCAGCCAGACGTTAAGTGCACTGGCATTTGTTCCAAGGGAGGGAAAGAGGGGAAAACTTAGTTTAAATATAACTCAGCAGCCTTCAGCAGAAACTCTGGCTGAGAAGCCGAGCGGTGAGAGCCGCCTGTTGAATCAGCACTGCCCTCCCCGCGCTGGGACTCCGCACGCTGCCGGACGCTTTTAGCTCCTGAGTACTAAAACTGAACAAGGAAAATAAGCTAGAATACATTAAAACAGCTATGTTTATGGGCCTGTATTAAAAGCAAAAACATGTTGTGATTAAACCTAGCAGCTGTCAGCACTCAGAGGTGTTACAAGCCTGAGACTATTTAAAGACAATGACTGGCGCCGTCTATTTTACTGCGATGGAGCTAGGAAAAGCTCCAGTGATTTACCACCGGCTGGAGCTTCACATTCATGGCAGCCCTGAAGAAGTTCTGTGACAGAGAGGGTAACAAGTACAGAGGTGACTTTTAGTGGCCACGAGGACTGTCAAGTGGAGAATTTAACCCAACAAACAGCCAGGACACACTACATCAGGGGCATCGGCTGCTCAAGTCTTCACCAATTATGGCCTTAAATGACCATTTCACATTTAGACACTCAAAAGTACACAGAAATGGATTTCTAATGTACCTGCAAGCACGTAACACAGGATTTAACAGTGACTCTCTCTAGGCCACACTCAGCCTTGTCTTGAGATTAGCAACCCCGTCCCTCCCTCCTACCCCCGCTGCAGGGGACTCAACAGGGTGCCAAATCCCTTGATGAAGGTGGGCCTCCATCTCTATGCCAAACCTACAGATCATAGAAGCCTAGTTTGGAAAAGACATCAAAACCCATACAGTTCCAACCCACCCACCATGAGCATGGAAAAACTTCCACTGGATCAAATTGCTCAAAGCCTCATCCAACCTGGACTTGGTCCTGTTGTCTAATTCACCCTCTTACCTTCTCATTTCCAACCCAAAGGAAAATGAGAACTAAAAGTTACCCCTCAGTTCTGTCTGAGCATCTTCACATGAGCTTTATAAACCCACCTCACCTCCTTTGCCAGCAGCGGTGGCTGCAAGCTTATTTCCAAAGAATTCTGAGCTGAAACTGGCAGGAAGCTATTTCATTAATCATAGAATCATGGAATGGCTTGTGTAGAAAGGGACCTCAAAGTCCATCCAGTTCCAACCTCCCTGCCATGGGCAGGGACACCTCCCACTGGATCAGGGGACTCAAAGCCCCATCCAGCCTGGCCTTCAACACCTCCAGGGATGGGGCAACCACAGCTTCACTGGGCAACTTGGGCCAGGGCCTCCCCACCCTCACGGGAAAAAAATCTCTGTGCCAAACCTACCGATGTCTATGCCAACCCTACAAAATGCTCTCCAAGAGGGCAGATCTGATGCTAAGGGAGAATCTGCTGCACTGGGCCCTGGCCACAGCACTCGGCACATTGCCTGCACACCTCACCCTCTGTCCGGTGGCTGTAGTGCAGCGTTGGGATTTCGCACTCGCTCAGACCTCTCTGCAGCAAACAGAGCTGGCACGCAGGGCCCCAGGACAGGGACACGGCACTATGAGAGGAATTCATGAGATGCAAATGGCACAGCAGGGAAATGCAAAGCAGGGAGCCCCGTATGAAGTCTGACAGACCTGGCTCTTGCATTCCTCTGTGGCAGTGGATGCTCTTATCCCCATCCACAAAAGCGCTGGGATCATCCCCATTTTGCAGAAAGCAAGTGAAGACAAAGAAATCCCAGCTGTCGACCCCTCGCTCGCTTTTGTGTGCACGTTCACCCTTAAGGCCAAGATCCTGCAGTTACCTGAGAGCCCAGATTCCATTTGAAAAAATGAGGATTTCCAAACCTTGCGAGTATGGGAACAGCTTTGAGAACACAGACTCTAAAGGCTTAAAACACAAAACCGGAGCATACTCGCAGCTGTTTAGGCCATAAGGCAAATGCAAAATATCTCACAACATTCACATAAATTTCAGGTCCCTTGGGACAGCAACATCGAGAGGTAAAGAACCTGCAGGATGTGTTACATTTTTAAAATACAAACCAAGATTTTCAAAACAAAACCATGAGCATTGCTGACAGAGCCACCGCATTGCAATCCTGACATCAGATATCCAACACCCCTAGTCTGGTTCTACAAGTGTGGTTCTTTCCTCACCTGACTTCAGCCATCTAGAAGTCAAAAGTCCAACTCGGCTCAGCCTGGACTCCCGCAAAAGATTCCTTCCTAGGCAGATTGAACCCAGACTGCAGGAACTCTCGCTTGAAATAGGCACATATAGAAAATGCTGCTTTAACAGATGAGCCTTGTTTCACAACACACTTTATTCAAAACAAACAAGAGAAACCGAGTCAGGAATGCTTAAAAATCTTAGCAATTTTCGCTCAGTTCTAAGACCAATAAGAAAGCAAGTGCTTGGATTTCAGAGCTCCGGGAAACTACAGGGCTGAGCTGGAGTTGAAATCCAGCTGAAAATCCAGGCTGAAATCCCCTATCCCAGTAAAAGCGGGGAAAGGGAGACCAGGAATGTGGGGTGCAAGCGAGGCAGTGCCTGGGGAGAGGGAAACCAGGGATGTAGGGCTGCCGGCCGGACACCCTGCCGGCTCTCTCCGGCCCCACGCACGCTCCCACCGCTCCGGGAGCAGGGATGGAACCCAACAGGATCCGCGGCAGCTGATGTTCGGTCCTGCACGCCCGTCTCGAGCCCAATCTGATGCTCAGAGCCGGGAAAAGTTGGTTGCGGCGAGCGGGATGCGGTGCCGCTACCGGGGGGGAGTGGATCGGGTACCGATCCCGGGTAGGATGAGCTGCCGGTACTGGTACCGGGAGGGTGGGATGCGGTGCCGGTACCTGGATGGCGGCTCGGGTACCGGTACCGGGCAGGATGTGGTGCCGGTACCGGGTGGGGGTCGGGATATGGTTCCGGTGCCTAGGGGTCGGGACACGGTGCTGCTACCGGTACCGGAGGCGCGGGGTGCGGTGCCGGTACCGGGAGGACTCGATGCGGCGCCGGTGCCAGCACTCGCGGTGTGTCTCGGACTCCCGGGGCAGGGGCGGAGCGGGTCCCGGCGCTGCCCCGGGCGGTGCCGCCTCCGCCGCTCCAGTTTCCCGGGGGCGGCACGGGGAAAGCGCCCTGGGCACCGAGACGGAAACGTCCCGGAGGGGGAAACTGGCGGCCGGGACGGGGCGGGATGGGGGGTCCCCTCATGTCCGCTGCCGCCCTCCGCCGCACCGACCCCGGGGGGCTGCACAGGGCACCCCCTTTTTATCCTGGGACACCTCTGCAGGCAGAGTCCCCTCGGCGGGCGGGACCCCTGGGTGGGACCCAGGATCCCCTCAGCCATCTGGGGACCCCCACGGCGGGGAGATCCCCGCAGCGGGACCCCTTTAGCGGGCGGGGACCACCCTTTGCAAGCAGGAAACCCCGGGCGGGCGGGACCCCC
Organism: Dromococcyx pavoninus; assembly: GCA_033558185.1. Classification (NCBI taxonomy): domain Eukaryota; kingdom Metazoa; phylum Chordata; class Aves; order Cuculiformes; family Neomorphidae; genus Dromococcyx; species Dromococcyx pavoninus. Next base: position 765 of record JAUMJL010001159.1, on the reverse strand, counting down.
TCTGCAGGCGGGACCTCCTTAGCGGGCGGGGAGCCCCCTTTGCAGGCAGGACTCTCTCCAGGGGCAGGATCCTCCCGGAGGTCGGGGACCCCCGGCCGGGCAGGGATCCCCCTTTGAACGCAGGACCCTCTCTACAGGCAGGACCCCCCAGAGGTCGGGGACCTCCTCTTGCAGGCAGGACCCCTTTAGCAGTCACGGACCCCTCTTTGCAGGCGGGACCCCTTAGCGGGCGGGGACCCCCTCGGCCGGTGAGACCCTCCCTCCGGCCGGGGTGGGACCCCCACAGCAAGGGGAACCCTCCGGCAGTCGAGGATCCCTCTGCAAGCGGGACCCCCCTAGCGAGGAGGGAACCCCCTTCGCAGGCAGGATCCCCCAGGCGGGCGAGACCCCTACCCGGGCGGGGACCCCCCCGTGCCTCCCCCATGGGACCTTGCGGGTGGGACACCCCCTGGGTGGGGTGGGACCCCTGGCCAGGCGGGACCCCCCGTCCGTCCCCTCCTCCCCCCACTCACCTGCCGTCCCCGGGGGGCGCCGCGGGCTGCGCTGGGCTGGGGCCGGCGGGGCCGCGCGTTGCTGCGGTTGGCAAGTAACAGTCTCCAGGGCTACGGTCACTATGGCGCCCGGCGCCGGGTCTCGAGGCAACTGTTGCTACCCCTGTCCGCGCGCGTCACCGCGCGGCCACGCCCTTCGGCAGCGCTGATTGGTCAGTCGCCTGCCCGTCAGAGGCGGGGCGTGGAGAGAACCAATGGAAGCGCAGAGGAGGCG